>CM076573.1:835594747-835840492 GCA_034641835.2 Pinus albicaulis
GGAGGTTGAGTGGCCGCCTGACCTTCAGGTGGTTGGGTAGCTAGGAATCCTTGCTGAGGGAAAGGATTAGTAAACACAGCTGGTTGACTAGGCACATCATTGGGAGGGACGAAAGGGGAGGCTTTTTGTCCTCACAATGTTGCTTGAGACTCCCACATCTGCCGCATCTGTGGTAAAAGAGGACAATCATGCATATAATGACCATAAACACCAAAAAAAAAACAAGGCTAATTCGTGCAAACATGCCTGTCCTTCTTGGGCTGAGTGCCCTGTTTCTGTTTAGCAGTATTAGGTGCATTATTTTGAGGATTAGGTCTAGGATTACTAGGGGCAGATTGATTTTGAGTGCCTTTCCTCTTCTTTTTGGAAGGAGGAGGATTAGTCGTGCCCTGTTGTGCATACACCTGCCCTTGAGGGGGTGGTGGCTGTTGTTGTGGGGGTTGAGAAGGCAAGGGAGGCGGAGGTGCTAATGCTTAAGGAACTGGAGAACCAGGCTGCAGATATAGATAATAAGGAGGTTGGGTAAAATTGTGGTAAACAGGAGGTTGGGAAAAAGGAGGAGGCATGTCGTATCCTAGATACATGCTATCGGGAGGGGGAAAAGTGCAGGAGGTGCTAGCCCCTCCCTGAGGGAAACCATAGCCCATGGGAGGCTGAGCATATGGGAGCTCCAAAGATACCATCGGCTGCATGAGATGCCCCCAGTGCGTTGGCATCACCGGGTCTAGGAAGGTCAGGTAGGACAGTATAAACATAACTCGACTGAGCGTAGATCAGGTCATATTTTAATGCAATTTGGAGAGTGACTTCTTCGATTTGAGGGAAATGTGATGCAAGATATTTGCCTATAACAGGAAAAAGGGATCTAAGGAACCAATCCATGTAGACACGGTCTTCGAAGGTGGGGGCTCGACATAGGCTCTTTCTTCTCCGCCATTCCAGGACATGATTGGATAGGCGGGTCACACACGATTGACGGAAAGAATTCAAAAGTTTGGTAACATTGTCATAATGGAGGGGAAGCTGGAAATAAGACGGAAAAGACTGAGCAAGAGTTGCAAAGGTGGTATGAGAGGATGAGGCTTGATCAACATACCACTTAGAAGCTTCACTAGTAAGCGTACATTGGAACAACCGAAGACGGACAGAGTCATTGGTAATGGATTTAAACGAACACCACATGTGGAAAGATCGAACATGATTTGTAGGATCTTCTCTAGCAAGGCTTTCAAACTTGGGGATGTTGGAAGGGATCTTGGTCAGCATGGCAGGCCAACTATCGTTATGGTATATAGGGTAATTGATCAACTAGTTAAAATCGGGAAGACTGAGGCCTGCCATATAGGGGAGCAAGGGCACAGCCGAGGTAGTTCCTGTTGCAGTCCCACTAGTAGTATTCCCAACATTAGGGTCGGGGTTACCACCAGCATTAGGTCCTGAACCAGACATCGTGAAGGTGACAGGGGGATAATAGAGGGCATAACCAGAAGGGGAACCCAATGAACCAGAAGAGGAGTCAGAGTGCGGACTTGGTGGAGGACTAACTCGAATCCTACGCGGAGGAGTAAGTATTCCTACCAGAAACTGAGGATGAAGGCCAAGAAGTCTCCGGGATAAACGCCTTGGTGGCACAATGGTGAAGGCACAAACACATCACAAAGGGAAGAGAGGCCAACAAGGGCGAAGAGGTGCAGGATCAACTGATTACAATGTCGAAACAAGGGCAGAGAAGTGCAATATCAATTGATTTCAATGTTTAAAGTCTTTGCTTGGTGGTGTTAACCAAGCTCTTCTTCACTTAGGGTGTGTGTGTTAAGTGTGTTAATTTTAATTTTTAAACCAAGATGTGTGTAGAGAAAAAGAAAAAGTATGTTGTATAACTGTAAATAAACCTGCAAATAACAGTATATGAAACTGAAATAACAGAAAATAAACAGCTAATTATGCATTAATCTAAACCAGAGGAGGCGGGCCTCTCAACAAATAGTCTGTAGGATCTAGTCAAAACACACCAAAATAGCCAAAAGATCTAAAGTCAGGAGGGAAAATGATCTAAAGGTCAGATCTGCTGGAAATAGGTGCAGAAAAACAACAAAAAATCAGAGGAAAAATTGTTGTAAATGAGGTAGCGAAATGCTATAACCTGGAGGGAAGCGGAGGGGGCCCTCGAGGAAAACCCAAACAAAACAAAAAGGAAGTGTTTTTCATGGATAAATAACCAATCTGAAGTGGATCTGAAGGTAAGGTATCAGATCTGAAAAAAGGGTGAACACTCTGAAATTTTAGACAACCTGCAGCAGCTAAAACTCTTCCACAAAAGGTGGAGGAGACTGAAGCCCTAGGGGGCTATATTCCCACTTTGTTGAGCAAAACATAACAATTACAGGTCAAAAACGGTCGGAGACAGAGGTCAGACAACCCTGAATAGAGGCCTAGACAAACCCAGAAAAATCTGAGAAAAATTCCCGCAAAAAGTCCATGTCGCAGTTTCTGACCTGTTTTCTGTAGAGGTCGCAGGTTTTGGCCTGTTTTAAGCGGCCTAGAGGTTCAGGTCACAGGTTTTGGCCCAAAAAGTGCGACCTGCACTTCCAACACTCTCAGGAGTAGGTTTCAGAAAAAAATTTCGTCTCAGCTGCGGATGATGCCTGTCACCTACACAATAGGTCCGAAAACACACGGAAGTTAGAATTTTCAATGTTTTAGGGTTTTATAGGTTAAAAACAACATCAAGAAAATCAAAACAAGAGGATGAAGATAAATCCTAGGGTTTGAAGAAGCTGGATATACAGGGATCTAAAAAACAACAGAGGTCGTAATCGTAAACCCTTGAAGAGGCTAGTTGTTAGTATGAATCTTAATCGCAAGCGTACGAAAAAGGCTCACTTTAGCCGCGCATAACAAACAGCCCTAACAGCAAAGATGACTGCCAATATCTTTAGATTTTCAATTAGTTAACCAAGATAAATGTTGCAAAAATCTAGATCTATGCATTAAAAGACATTAAACAATAAATAAAAGCAAGAGTTGCTCCATGCATCCAATAGACAAGACAATATTGTTTTAAAGAATTTTTTGTATTTATGACACCTGGGAGGAGAAAATAGAAAGATGTTACGAGTCCTCCTCAATGGCATGGGTTCTTGTAAGTCCTCAACACTTTAGATCTAAAATCCCTCTCTCTTGATGGTGTAGAAAACCCAGACAAAAATGGAACTCAAAAGGAGCTCACCAAAAAAATAGTAGCAAAATATGACAATGACGGTGGATCAAAGTCAGACCAAAAGTATAGATCCAGAGTGATCTTTAGGCAACAAAAGGTAGTGAGTGAATGGAAAAACCCTTCTATTTATAACAAAATATTGAGTTAGTCTAGATATTGGTGCATAATTAAAATATTATTAACCAATTCTAGATCTAAATTTTATGGAATATTTTATTATATTTGTTGGAGAGAAAAAGAATTTGACTTGGGTCAAACCCCTTTATTTGTAAATAATAAATAAATAAATAATTTATTTATTATTTTAAGGATGTGGTTGAGTAATAATCAAATAAATAATTTATTTAATTATTTATGAGTGATTTAGTCAAATTTAATAAGGAATATTACTTAAATAAGGTTTAAATAATTATTCCTAAAAAATAATAAGATAAATAATAATCTATCTAATTAATTTTCCTATTTTGGGTTAAATATGACCAGGAATATTAATTAAACTGCTATTTAACTAATTATTCCTTGAGGAAAATCAAACAAATGTGGATTTATTTAATATTTCCTCATGGGGTTTCTTGTTTAGACCATAAACAACTTAATAAAGATGGTTTACTAAGTTACTTTTCATAGTGAAAGCAATTTTAATTGGGGTAAAACTGGTCTTACATGGTGTACTTAGGTCCATCTAATAGTAATAGGTTAGATGACCAAAAAATGGTGTAACACAATGCATAACCAAATCTTGATGCTTGACAACCACATGCAGAAAGTGTCATTCCCGAAGATGAAGTTGAAGAGTTCTCCAAATGGATGTTGTGCTTCTTGATTGCTGCTTCTAAGGCTTCCATTTCTTAAAACATTTTGAATCTATGTGGCTGTCATGATTACACAAGTTGCAATGTCTATCTATCTTCTTCCCTTTGTTTTTATTTGCCTTATCAGTTTGTTGAGCTGTTTTTTCAATTTACGACTAAGATTACTTAATACTCTTGCTTTGTTTAGGACCATTCTTTTTAGGATGTTGCTTCTTAGTATTCTTTGGATATGGTTGTTGTTGGGTTGCTAAGGCTTTCTTGGAAGAGTTTCCAGTATTAATAAGACCAAGGTGTAAGAGTTTTTCTTGTTCTCTTATCAAAGAATCGCAAAAGGCACCAAAAGAGGGGGACTTGTAGGGTGTTCCTTGAGAAATGATGGCTTTTCTAGTGGAATGGAAGGTGGAAACAAATACAGAGTATATAGGGCCTAACTTTGCAAGAATGGAATAGATAATACTACCATATTCCTTTTTGACCTTACAACTTTCTAAGAGAAGTTTAAGGGTCTTGAATTTGGACAAAAAAATTTCAATAGAGGAGAAATTATTGGGGTCCAAGGTAAGCAACTCATATTCAAGTTGGTGGGCTTTGATTTCATTTTTAATGTCAAAAATAATATTTAGTTTTTTCCTGGCTTCATGAGGGGAGTCAATTCCTTGGATATAAAATCTAAGATATTGAGCAATAGACATTCCTATAAACCATCGTGTTTGATCTTGTTTATTTTCCCATTTAGCCTTTTTATCTCCATCGGTAGGTTTAGATTCTAGTCATAAGACTATTCTATAAATTCCTTTACTTCTAAGTAAGCCTACCATGTAGGATAGTCATTGGAAATAATTGGTGTTGTTAAGAATAACTGAGAATGCACTTTCCATTTTTAAAAACTGAAGCTGAAAAAGGTTGAAACTAACTGCTCTAATGGAAAGATCTCGAAAAAATAGTCCGATTAAAAAATAACGGCTCTGAAAACGGCTTTCGAATGAAGAAGTTATGTCTTTTTGAAGAAAATTTGTAGTAGATTCCGAGTAGTCACGTGATAGGAAGAAAATTGATGCTAAAGTTGTACTTAAAAAAATAAAATAAATCACCCTCTTCTCCAAACTTAATATAATAAGCTCACCTTAAAAAAAAAAAACAAAAAAAAACATTATGTGACCCAATTTTATAAATAAGTAAGAATCACTTTTACAATGTTACTTTATGAACTAGTGACCAAGTAGACTGCAACTTAAATAAAAGATAAAATGACTTTATATGGTAAGTGACTCACTTTTTATAATGGCTGAGAAACACTATTACATAAAGTAACTTTAAAACATAAGTTATATGTGCTTTTTAAATAAAACGTAACTTGCCAAAAAACTTTTTAAGAAAAAATAACTTGACAAAATTTTTTTTAAGAAAAAGTAACTTGACAAAAAACTTTTAGAAAAAGAAGCTTGACAAAGAGACATGAACCCAATACTTATATTATCATAGAGTAACTTTATACCAAGTGAGCTAGTAAAAGGATTTTGTAATTGTTGGAAATGAGGAAGGGTTTTTTTTTTTTTTTTGTTCTTTGAGGTGCGTGATTTTTTCCTGCAAAAAAAAACCACGCAAACAAAACAAAAAATACAAGCCTTACGACAGAACGTTACATTTCCAACTAGTCCGTCCGGCAACTATATATTTTTCTCGCTATTCCTGATTTCCCGAGATCACACAAAGTTGTGGGGAAATAGCATACATAACATAAAATTCTCGTTTTTCTATTTCTAGTTTGCGAAATCACACACATCACAGAGCAAAGAGCATACACAGAGAAGAGGGTATAGATTCGGTAATAAAAAAATACTATAAATTGAAATAAACAGAGGAATAAATAAATATAACTGCAAAAGAAATACTTAATACCTCCAGATCTAAAATGACATAACTTGGGAAACTGAAATTTTTTTCGCATGAAACGAAATGGGTTCCTCACTGGAACAGAGACTCTGACACAAAAAAGCAATTCTCTCGACCCGAAAGTGGTCAGAAATAGTAGATCTGAAAAATGGCATTCACATGGAGTCAAACTGTCTTCGGATTTGGATCAACAACGGATGCTGCCCTCAAAATAGCTCTAATACCATGTAGGAATTTACAAGGTAAGTCCGTTAGATCAAACACCAAAGGTCACTACTCACAAACAAATCACATATCAGTACACCAGTATTTGATGTGGTTAAAACCCTCAAAGAGGGAAACAGTCCATGGCCTGAGCCAACGTAGCCACTTCATGCAATTTATTAATATAAAGAAAGAAAATTTACATAAGCTTATCTCATAAATAGTCACCGGAAAAATGACCCTCCATGCTCTTTAAGTAGAGATCATGGACCAATCGAGTGTTAAGCCACTGATTAAGTGTCGGTAATACCGAGGAGAGAATGAACCTTTAGATCACTGCATATCATGATCGTCGGATTATAAGTTACAAAAGTACATAGTAAAGAAACACACATTACCTAACTCTACACTAGACCAAGTTATACTTAACTATTTCCTATGCGTTAGAATATCCTAACACTTTGTCTGAGTCTAAACTCTCAGATGTATGGTTTAATTTATGTGCCCTACTTCAATTTGAGTGGGTATGATAACTACTATGATATATGTTGTTTTTGTACCTTTATTGCTAGGAATCACTATTTTTGACTTGTCCTCCATTCCATTAGAGGGAATTTTAGAGCCCTGCGGTTTCCTAGATCCACCATCCAGTTGTGCTCCTTGTTTATTTTGTACTTTTGTGTTTTAATGGTTCTCCACCATTTCGTCTTCCTTGTCTTCAGAAAGATGTGGATTTGAATACTACCATCCCTTTGGCTTTTGGGGTATTTTCTTTGTCCTTCTCGTGACTTTTTTAGCTTGTGGCCATGTATTCTACAAGTTCCCTTTTTTAAGACAGATGCAACATTTGAATGTCATCTTTTCAAAATCCAATGGTTGAATCCACTTGAAGTCTTTGTGATTCAAATCAATGCAATCTGTAGACCTTTGCTCTCTCTATAGAAATCTTAGCAAAGGTAAAAATACCCTTTTCAGTTCTTTCTTAACCCATATTTAAAAACTTTCCCAATGAATTTCCAATGCCTTTTAGCACTTGATGGTGCCAAAAAGGTAGAGGGATATTGTAAAACATCACCCATATCAGAATTTTTGTAACCACCATTGATGTAGCGTCAAAACCTGTAAACCATAGAGTTAAGAAGAGTCTCGCTCTGCCCCAAAACCATGGCCCCTCGTTTAGAGAAAATTTCAGATCTTTTTGTGTATCGAATTGTACAACAAAAATTCCTTTGGATCAAAAGTAAATATCACAATTTCGGGTCTAATTAGTGAATACCCATTGATGTGGATCTTCCGACTTGGACCAGAAACCGTTGAATCTACATATTAATACTTTAGATTGGATGATATTGAAAATACCATTTACCTCTGATATATTTATTGTCATGGTTGGTGCTTGCTCCATTTTCTCAACAATGTAGGGTCTAGGAATATTGAGGGTCTGATCATTTTCAACCTTTCTTTTTATGACATCCTTAAATGATACGATACCCTTGGATTTTTTTCCAAGATATCCATCTCGTAGCCTCGGGTTTAGGATAATGAATGAGTCATGAGTGATGCCATATTCATGCAACTAAATGGCATATTGCAGTGCTCTCCCCACATAAATCAAAATTTTAAATTTCATCCGAATTTGTAATTTATCATGGATTACCTACTTCAGATCTTGCACCAAATCCCCCTCTCGAACCCTGATAAGAGTCAATCTCGCCTCCAAGGTTTTCATGTAAATTTTGAAAATTTTCCTTGTCTAGATGTGAAAGAGTCTCCAGATCTAGATTTGATTGGAAACCCTTGCAAACAAATGATTTAATCTTTGAATCCCCCACCTTCAGATCCTCCAACCCCATGTTGACAATACCAAAGGCCTATATATAATAAGGATCCATAGATCTACAAAAATAACAATTTGGGAGGCATGACAACAGACTTCCCAGTACATACAACCTCCATTCATAATAGTTCTCCTTGATCCTCAAGTCTAATTTTTCCAGACGATACCATGCATGAAAATATCCCTTGAGCTCTCAAGACATTGCATTCAACATTACGAATATGTGAATCCATTGCAAGTATCTTCGTGGATTTTTTGACTCGACTCTCCTAACAAAAACCACATCGGTCCAGATCCTTTGCCCTTCAAACATTCGCTTGCCTAAAAATTGATCTGATCATCCTCGCTTCCTTCTATAAGGATTTCCATGGCCCTTGTCTTCAATGATAAGCACTTTGGTTGCTATAGAGATCAAAACCCTAGGACTACTCTAAAATGCCATCGCTCTCATCCTAAAAAGACCCCCCTTCTTGTCTCATACATTGTATTAATTGTAAAAGTAGATTTCCCCCTCAAAGTAGACTATAATTGTTGGATTTTTATCATTTTTTAGGTGCATGGTTCATAACACTCAAGCTAAATTTTGTTCTACAGGGGGTAACCCTCAAATATTATTAGTGTTAGCTACTCATTGCCACTTTAGTAGTAGAATTATTTTATAAAATTTTGATGCTAAATTAAAATGATTGGTAATTATAATAAAATGAAAGCATATTGTAGCTAAGCACAAGCAACCCTATTTAGATCTTCAAACCAAAGCCTTTCCATTGGACACCTTTATACTACATTGCATAAGCATAAATATGATTAAATGGAAGATGCATATAACGGTTTGAGATATATAACTACCTTCAAATAACAATGAGAATGGTAACTAGAGATATTAAAAGATTCATAAGAATATCAAGAATACTAAGGCATGTGGAAGTCTTAGGCATTTGATAGTAATACCTAAAACATGCTAGCATTTAGAAAATGTGTCCCACAATTTAGGTTCAATCATGAAACATATAAGTAACCTTTGATTCGATTCAAGAAGTGCATAGAGGTTCATCTTATGAAAGAAGTTGATACTAATTACCAATAGCTATAAAAAAAACACGTTAAAAAAACTTTGACAAACTCGGAGTAATGTGTGATCTCATGTCATAGAAATTTATAATGCTAATGCATATTTGAGGTTGGATATAAATTCTCAAAGTTTATATGGAACCAATAATTAATATTTGTTATTTGTACCACAAACTACCTTCTATGGTGATTATGAATATTCAAGGTGATGCAGGGGCATTAGACACTAGCCAGCAATGTAGGAGGTTTTGTCCACATGTTGTGGCTAGGAGGGTTCGAAAACATTTGAATTGTAACAGCTAGGTGTCAATACCTCAGCTGACTATTTCATTTAGATTAGTTAGAGTTTGTAGAAGTCGAATAGTTCAGTTCAGTCCATCTGTCATATTTAAGTTATTTGAATAAATTGTAATTAGGCCTTTGATTTTCTAAACGGTCCTCACTGAGGAATCGAAGAGACACATTGTAATGTATATAAATTGTATCCCTCGGATGTATTGAGGGGAGAGAGGATATTTTTTGCAATAAAATTTGTGTGTTAAGAAATTTCTTCCAGTTGAATGAATTTTAGTTCTTGTTGATTATCAAACTGTCTTGAATTGATGTTTGTGAGGAATTTGTTTAACTATGAGGCGATTGAACTATGTGCGTATATAATTTCTGAATGGAACGGTTGTACAGTCTCCGCATCCCTCTGCCTACTGGTTCTCTCAATTTTTTTGAACGAGCTCTGTGAATTAAATCCCAATTGCAGACGAAGTGTGTGTGTAAAACTGTGGTCGTTGAACTCTGTTTAAATGATAGTAGAATTCCCGCTTAATAAAGAGATAAATTTGTTTTGTTATCGGAATCCTGACCCGAGGCTAGACCAGAGTTAGTGAATACAGAGGATAGCGTAACCCGACTTAAATCGGGGTCAACCACTGTTCCGAAACCACGAGTGGATTTACGAACCGAACTGCCCATATCGCACCGCTTTTGTGGAGTGAGCGATATTTCCAAATTGGGAGCGATTCCATTGAATGGTCGACACGTAGCACACGGTGGGACCGCGAAAACTGCTTTCCTGAGTGCCATCGCACGCTAACGTTCGACCAGGGAGGCCGCGCGATATCGTTGAACGCCATCGATCTGGAGGGAAGCCATCGGACGGTGGTCGTATTCGGAAAATGAACGAAGGATAACCAAGGTACAGTGCGAGTATTTGATTGGGCCATCAATTATATATGTGGGGCCGGAACCAAAGGTCCATTATGATTCATTTGTTTAAAAAGCGTCGGGTATTTATATAAGGTTCGAAGGATTAAACCCTTGGTTATAAGGTTTAGTGGCGGAATATAAGCCCAAGAGATATATTTTAATTTTCAAAGGTTGTTGATAATGTTTATTTATCAAATTCCTCGAATTTGATAAATAAACTCAAGGAAGTTGGGGAAGAACGCGTGGAGGAGGAGAACAAGGTTTTAGCAGAAAATGATGACAGAGCCACGAGAAGAGACCAGCTCTCCTTAGGGGCCAAATTTCAGTTTTTTTTCCGTCATTTGTGGTATCAGAGCGTTTTTGAGTTGTTTTTGTAGAGAATTAACATGGAAATCCAAGTTGGTAGAGGTGCTGGCAGAAGGAGAGGCGGACCCGTTGCCAATGCAGAAGTGTTGGGAATTTTGTAGAGGTTCGAGGCCTGAATGGATGCCATGGAGCGAAGACAGCCTAGAGATCCTGAAGACATCAGTGAACCTGAATTAGAAGAAGCGGAAGAAAATGTTGAAATTCCTCTTGACATGAGGCTCCTCAGAACTGTTCTGGGGTCTGCAGTTAAGCCCAGGATTGAAGTGTCGGGTTTTGCAGGAGGGTTGAATCTAGAGGAACTGGTGGATTGGATTAATGAAATGAACAAGTGCTTCGATTATGAAGAAATAAGCGAAGATAAAAAGGTCAAGTTTTCAGTGACAAAGCTGAAGGGACATGCTGCACTCTGGTGGGATGGAGTGCAGGCAGAAAGAAGGAGAGTTGGCAAGCAACCTATCAAAAGCTGGACCAGAATGGTGGCTAAATTAAAAGGTAAATTCTTTCCTAGTGATTATCAGCTAACATTGTTTAGGCAAATGCAGAACCTGAGACAGAGATTGCTGACAGTAAAGGAATACACAGAGGAATTCTATAGAGTGAGCATAAGAGCTGGGCAATTTCAAGACACACCAGAGAAGACTGCCAGATATGTGAATGGTCTCAAGTTGGAGATCCAAGATGAGATTGGTCTTCTGTCTCCTAAGACAGTGGAAGAGGCCTACCAGATGGCCTTGAAAGCAGAGGAGAAACTCCTGAGGAAACAGTCTACCAAGAAGAGAGGTACTTTCCGTGGAAAGGGAAGTCAGGGTGGTAGAAGAAAGCCTACTACACCCACGGATGGAGCTAACAGTAGCTCACCTCAGAATGCATCTACAGAGGATGATGCAAGGGGCAGAAGGGGTTCTTACATAGGAAAAGGAAGAGGAGGCAGAGACAGGGGTAGAGGTAGAGAGTTGAGGTGCTATAGATGTCAACAAGTGGGACATAAGCACTATGAGTGTCCAAAGAATGTGGGTGCTGGCCTAAGAAATGTTGTTGTTGCCCAGGTTGGAGAAGAGGCAGAAATTGAAGAATAAATTCTACCAGAAAGGGGAGAGTCCTTGGTGGTTAACAAGGTCCTATTGAAGCAAACCAAAGAGGTCACTGAGCCTGCACAAAGGAAGACTTTGTTTAGGCGCATATGCAAAGTCCAAGGGAAATTCTGCCAGCTAGTCATTGATAGTGGCAACACAGACAATCTGGTTTCCACTGAGGTGATAGAGAAGTTGAAGCTGAAGACAAGGGAGCATCCAACTCCCTACATGGTGTCTTGGCTGCACAAAGGGCACCAGCTGGTTGTAAAAGAACAGTGTGAGATAGAGCTGCAAATGGGAAAATACAAAGATAAGGTCATGTGTGATGTAATGCCCATGGATGTGTGTCATATACTGCTGGGTAGACCTTGGCAGTTTGATAGAGCAGTGGTGCATGATGGCAAGAAGAACACATACAAGTTCTTCAAGGATGGGGTACACCATACATTGATACCCATGGAAGAAGGAGAGCCATCCAGCAGAGTGATTGATCCAAAGACCTTGTTGCTGAGTGGGAAGGAATATCTGCAAACCTAAGGTAGTTCTTACTTCTACAAAGATTTCTGATTTGCCAATAGAAATCCAAGAGATGTTAGACAACTATTGTGACAATGTTGTGGATGATTTACCTGATAAGTTGCCACCTGTGAGAAAGATCAACCATCAGATAGATTTTATCCCTGGTTCAAATCTACCAAATAAGGCAGCCTACAGAATGACTCCCACAAAAAATGAGGAAATCAAGAGACAAGTACAGGAATTGGTGGACAAGGGGTTGATCAGAGAAAGTTTGGAGAGCTCCATGTCGGTACCGGCGGTAGTGAGCCAAGAAAGATGGAGGAGTTTGGAGAATGTGCGGATTCAGACGATAATAAGATCACGATCGAGTACGAGGATTCCATTTTACGAGTTGAGGATTTAAACTTGACTGGTGTTTTAAATATTTTTCAAAGATATATTT
Source organism: Pinus albicaulis (assembly GCA_034641835.2). Lineage (NCBI taxonomy): Eukaryota > Viridiplantae > Streptophyta > Pinopsida > Pinales > Pinaceae > Pinus > Pinus albicaulis. The sequence continues at coordinate 835,607,385 of CM076573.1, forward strand.
AAAAAGTGGATACCATCAGATTAGAATAAGAGAGGGTGATGAGTGGAAAACTGCCTTTAAAACGAATGAAGGACTGTATGAATGGATGGTAATGCCTTTTGGGTTGTCAAATGCACCTAGCACTTTTATGAGACTTATGAATGAAGTGTCGAAAGAATTCATTGGTAAATTTATGATAGTGTATCTGGATGATATATTAGTTTTCAGTAGAACTAAAGAAGAACATTTAAGGCATCTTAATCATGTCTTGAAGAAGCTGCACCAAGAGAAACTGCTGATAAATTTAAAGAAATTCTCATTCATGAAAGAAGAGTTGGTGTATTTCGGCTTTGTTGTTTCTGCAGAAGGATTGAAGATGGACCCAGAAAAGGTTAAGGTAATTGTGGAGTGGCCTTCACCCAGGAATGTCTTTGAGGTAAGAAGTTTCCATCGACTTGCCAGTTTTTACAGGAAATTCATAAGAAACTTCAGTAAGATTAATGCACCCATAATTGAGACAATAAAGAAGACAAAACAACCATTTAAATGGACTGCTGAAGCAGAAATAAACTTTAAACTTTTGAAGCAAAAGATAACTGAGAAGCATGTTTTGATTCTGCCTGATTTTACTAAACCATTTCAAGTAAAGTGTGATGCCAGTGGGGAGGCCATTGGAGTTGTGTTGAGTCAGGATGATAGGCCTGTAGCCTATTTCAGTGAAAATTTGAATGACACCAAAAGGAAGTATTCCTCTTATGAGAATGAATTCTATGCAATTGTTCAGGCATTGAAAAAGTGGAGGCATTATTTGAAGTCCAAGGAATTTGTATTATATTCTGATAATCATGATTTGCAGTATATTGTACAACAGCCCAAGTTGAATCATAAGCATGCCAAATGGGTTGAGTATCTCCAAGGTTTTAACTTTGTTTTGATACACATAAGTGGCCAAGAAAATAAAGTAGATGATGCTTTGAGTAGGAGGCACATGCTTGTTCAAGAAACCAATTTTGAAGTTGTAGGATTTGATTTTCTCAAAGAATTGTATAAAACAGATTCAGATTTTAAGGAAGCATTTGAGGCATGTTGTAACCATGTTCTAACGGATAGAATCCAGTGGCTGGATTATTTCTTGTAGGAAGACTTGTTATTCAAGAGGAACCAATTGTGTGTACCAAAATGTTCCATGAGAGAAAACTTGATTAAGGAGAAGCATAGTGGTGGACTTGCTGGACACTTTGGTACTGATAAAACTTATGAGCAGTTGAGTCACTTCTATTACTGGCCCAAGATGAGAACAAAAGTGGACAAGTTTGTGAAAAATTGCAAAATCTATCAATATGCCAAAAGAAGAAGCCAGAATGCAGGATTGTACACCCCCTTGCCTATTCCAGAAAGGCCTTAGGACATGGTGAGTATGGATTTTGTTCTAGGATTTCCCAAGACTCAGAGAGGGAATGATGTAGTCTTTGTTGTAGTGGATAGATTCTCCAAAATGGCACATTTTATTCCATGTTATAAAACTAGTGATGCCACCCATGTTGCTAACTTGTTTTTCAAAGAAGTTGTTAGATTGCATGGGTTTCCCAAGAGTATTGTTTCAGACAGAGACACCAGGTTTGTGGGCCATTTTTGGAGGACATTGTGGAAGAAACTTGGTACCAAAATGAGTTTCAGCTCAGCTTATCATCCCCAGACTGATGGACAAACTGAGGTAGTTAATAGGAGTCTGGGAAATTTGTTGAGAAGTCTTGCAGGAGAGCATCCCAAGCAGTGGGATCATATTTTTCCTCAGGCAGAATATGCCTATAATGACTCACCAAACAGGAGCACAGGGTAGAGCCCATTCCATATTATCTATGTAATGCACCCCAGGGGAATATCAGAGTTAAGAGATCTGGGAAGGGCAGAGATGAGAAGTGCTGATGGTGAAGAATTTGCTTCAGAGATCCAGGCCATACATGAACAAGTGAAATAGCAACTACAAGGTAGCAGCATCAAATACAAAGGCATAGCAGACTTGAGTAGAAAATAAGTTCATTTTGAAGTAGGAGATCTGGTTTTGGCACACTTGAGAAAGGAGAGATTCCCAAAGAAGCAGTATAACAAACTGAAGTTCAAAAAGATTGGGCCATGCAAGATACTTAGAAAGTTTTCTGCAAATGCTTATGAGATTGAATTGCCACCTGATGTTGGAATATCTCCCATTTTTAATGTTGCAGATTTGTACAAGTATGAAGATGATGGTGAAGAACAAAGATCCGAAGACAAGGAACAGATTGAGTGGAAGGAGCAGCTACCTCCAGCACCACAATTACAACCAGAGAAGATATTGGACAAGAGGGTGTTCAGGAAGACTAGAGAACAAGAGTACTTTCAGTACTTAATCAAATGGAAGGACAAGCGAGAGGAAGATGCCACTTGGATGACTGAGGGAATGTTGCAGAAGATAGGCAGATCAGTGGAAGAGCTCATGGACAGGAGCCCATGAAGAAAATTGCCCTCGGGAGTCTAATGTAGGGGCATTAGACACTAGCCAGCAATGTAGGAGGTTTTGTCCACATGTTGTGGCTAGGAGGGTTCGAAAACATTTGAATTGTAACAGCTGGGTGTCAATACCTCAGCTGATTGTTTCATTTAGATTAGTTAGAGTTTGTAGAAGTCGAATAGTTCAGTTCAGTCCATCTGTCATATTTCAGTTATTTGAATAAATTGTAATTAGGCCTTTGATTTTCTAAACGGTCCTCACCGAGGAACCGAAGAGACACATTGTAATGTATATAAATTGTATCCCTCGGATGTATTGAGGGGAGAGAGGATATTTTCTGCAATAAAATTTGTGTGTTAAGCAATTGCTTCCGGTTGAATGAATTTCAGTTCCTGTTGATTATCAAACTGTCTTGAATTGATGTTTGTGAGGAATTTGTTTAACTTTGAGGCGATTGAACTCTGTGAGTATATAATTTCTGAATGGAACGGTTTTACAGTCTCCGCATCCCTCTGCCTACTGGTTCTCTCAATTTGTTTGAACGAGCTATGTGCATTAAATCCCAATCGCAGACGAAGTGTGTGTGTAAAACTGTGGTCGTTGAACTCTGTTTAAATGATAGTATAATTCCCGCTTAATAAAGAGATAAATTTATTTTTCTATCGGAATCCTGACCCAAGGCTAGACTAGAGTTAGTGAATACGGAGGATAGCGTAACCCGACTTAAACCGGGGTCAACCACTATTCCGAAATCGCGAGTGGATTTATGAACCGAACTGCCCATATCGCACCGCTTTTGTGGAGTGAGCGGTATTTCCAAATTGGGAGTGATTCCATTGAATGGTCGACACATAGCACACGGTGGGACCGCGAAAACCGCTTTCCCGAGCGCCATCGCACGCTAACATTCGACCAGGGAGGCTGCGCGATATCATTGAATGTCGTCGATCTGGAGGGAAGCCATCAGACGGTGGTCGTATTCGAAAAATGAATGGAGGATAACCAAGGTACGGTGCGAGTATTTTATTGGGCCATCGATTATATATGTGGGGCTGGAACCAAAGGTCCATTATGAGTCATTTGTTTAAAAAGCGTCGGGTATTTATATAAGGTTCGAAGGATTAAACCCTTGGTTATGAGGTTTAGCAGCGGAATATAAGCCCGAGAGATATATTTTAATTTTCAAAGGTTGTTGATAATGTTTATTTATAAAATTCCTCGAATTTGATAAATAAAATCAAGGAAGTTGGGAAAGACCACGTGGAGGAGGAGAACGAGGTTTTAGCAGAAAATGCTGACAGAGCCATGAGAAGAGACAAGCTCTCCTTAGGGGCCGACTTTCAGTTTTGTTGCCGTCACAAGGAAACTGTATAATAAGATGTAGAAATGAATAGAAGGAAATGTTATGAAAAGAAAATAATTTTATAAAAATTAGAAGCTTAAGCCCTGTAATAACCGTTAGGGTTCATGAGAATATTGAGCCCTTTAATTGAAAAAATTCCGACCCCTCCCTGTATCAAAGTTATCCTTTTATCCTTTTTGAGATCATGATTTTATGTCTATGTTTGTGTAATCAAATTCTTAAAATAGAAATAAAAAATGAGGTATCCCGAGGGGGCTTGAAACCTTAGGTGCTTGGTGTCCCATTACACTAATGAACTAGGTGAATTCAATGATCTAATAATTCCTTCTACAATAATATTTAACTAATTTTCCTAACATTTGAGCACATTAGGTTCACATTACACATTGCAAAATCTGGAAATCTCTTTTCAGTAAGTTCCTTTAAACACTTCAAATATAAGAAATAATTTCTTGTTCCATCGTTCCTCACAATGTGAAAACACCTACTTGAAATAAATATTGAGCGATTGTCCACCCTAATGAAAACAATACCACATCCCATCTTTCCTTGGCCTCTAGATGATGAATAAGAACCTTTTCAGGAATTCCCTTTTGTGTTTAGGCCATAGTCTATCATCGTTGTTATAATTGCTTCAATGAAGAATTTTTCCAATCGAATGAAGTAAAATATTAGTTTCTTGAGAAATCCCTGTAGATCCAAAATGTTTCTTCTTATACTGCATTTATTGCTACCCCATTTGCAAAACCTCCTATTTGATCCAACATCACTTACTTCCCATGATAAAAAAGAACATCCCATTTGCATCTGTTGGCAACCTAGCTCCACACCAATAATTCATACCTCTAATTGAGCCTACTTCATATCAGCAACAATATCAACAATTAAACCAGTACCACCTATAGGAACAAATTCACCATATATTTTGCTTGAATTTTGGTTCACAATTTCCATTCCATTCATCCCTTGGCCTATGATGACATCTTGTTAGATATCATAGTATGTTTGCATGATAAAGGTGAAACCCGAGACAAAAACAAGCGTATGTAAGGCCAACGCCAATGCTTCTTATTTTTTAATAGGGTCTCCTAAACTTGTGTTTTTTATGGAAGTAGACATTGTTGATTCATAATGAAGCTCAAAATCAACGCCATGGATAGTTTCATGATAAACAACTAATATAACATTTCCATCATTATATTAGGTGAAACTACAAACCTCTCTACAACATCATAATCTTTGACAAATGAAAGGTGTAGATAAAAATAATTAAATAAACTCAAGCTCAAATGATCTCTAATAGATTCTTCTTGCCCAAGAAATTTCTCCCACCAACGTGATAATTAAATCCCGTCAAAAAATGATAAAAATTATAAAAATGACATGCATAAGATCCAAGAGTAATGGTGAACCAAAAATCACATTCAATGCTAGCATTGCCTAAAGAAAATATAAACACTTGAGTGTAAATAGGCCAGATATGTTAACTTGCACACTTGGATACTCCCTTGCCTATATGCATGGAAACATGAAAACCAAAGATATTCCTAGGAATGATTACTTCAAAACAATAATAAAGGAAAATGTAAGAAGAGATGATGCTACAAAAAGTCAATTGACCTCCTTTTGTTGAGAATTTGGCAGGGAAATGTTTAATTCAATTATCTTACTTGATAATTACTTGTTTTATACATGTTATTATTCTATTGATTAGATCTTCTCTTCATTAGCTTACTATGTTCTTCATCAAGTCAATTATCAAAACACAAAAGACACCAAATTTTGGCTCTTCAAGCCAGGGCCAAAACCTCTCCCTCTTAGAGAGGAAAAACCAAAAATAATTCTTCTTATAGATATTCAATTGACAAGTACCATGACCATGACATTGACTCTTAACACCAATATGCCTCTAAGACCTTGTCTCTGCTCTTTCTTGACTCCTTATGTTGATCTCCTTTTCTGCACCAAGTTGCACTGTACTACACCAGTACTAGGGACTGAGATCAACCTCTAGTGGATGCTTTCTCGGTCTTCTTCTCTTTGATATTCTAGACCAAGACCCCTTGACCTTGCTATATAAACTTCTTCCTCACACTTACTTTCAGAACTTGATGATGTTGTCTCTTCCTGACGTGATATTCGACCTTCCTTAGATGAGCGAGGTGGGCACAGACTCCTTGGTCTTCCTTTGTTGGATAACCTTCTTAGCTGTGGTATATTCCTCCTCCTTTATGCATTGTAAATCACATACTTATTACAAACTTTAACCCAAGAACATACCCTTCTACTTAGCTGAGATGTGACCCTCCTTCGCACCAACTGCAATCCTGAAATGACCTTCGTCCTACCTCATAGATGCGAGGTAGATGCTCACCAAAAACATTGATGTATTTCCCTTCTTTCTTGCGCTAAATTTTCCCTTCTATCTACGCTACAAAGTCACCTTTTCTCAATTGTAATCACAGAATTGATCCAAACTTCTTGTCTTCAAATGAGGTCGTAGTGCACTCTTATATAGGGATTGTTTTCCCTCCTCTAGGCCGACATGATTCATGCTGGAAGGCCGACTTGTCAAGGAGGTGTATCTTCCACATTTGAGCCAACTTACAAGGAGCATTTAGACAAGGTCTTGGAGCATATTATTTTTATCAATAATTTTCCTTCACAAGTGGTTCAAATACATGACTCTTTATATATATATGACAAGATGACAAACCCCTAAAGACATCAAGAAGAAGTCTTGGACCTATAATAAAACTCCTTGCTTATGAAACCCATGAGTCAAACATTTACAAAATACATTTTATTATCTTTGTCTTCTTCATTACATAAATTCATAATTATAAGTCATTATGAAGACCAAACCTAGTTGCACTTTTCAACACTCCCTCTTAACTAGTGAGGTATTCATAATGGTACATGGTCACTTTCAATTTGAAGAATCTCATAAGAATAATTTGATTGGTAATCCCTCTATTATAGCATCATATTAACTAACATTGTTACAGTTTAAGGCCTTGAATAACAACTCCATCTCTCCACGAGACCATGATCAGCTATAATGCTAGTGAGACCAATGAATATAGACACCTTTGTCATTGTCTCCAAGGTACATACTCCACCCAGGTATTCATTGAGTATGACCTCTTCAAGGAATATCCTTTTCGGCATAGTTAATCCTCAAAGAATATCCTTCCTTTCACGACTACTCTTTCCATAGATGCCATAATACATCCCAAAAGAGTATCAGATGCCAGATAATTACCCAATCCCGCATTCTGTCTTTCAGAATGATGTGTCTATCTCTCCCTCTTAACTAGGGAGAACATACTCCATAGAGGAATATAGAGAATGTACCTAAGCTTTCTTCTTGGCTTAGGAATCACAGATTTTCTTCCAAGTAAGAGAGTTATTATCAGGCTCCCTCTTAATCAGGGACCTGCAGCAACAATGATGAAAAATTTCAACTGCTCATGAAGAACTCCTTTCTTTGATGTCATGAATTGAGGAGCCTTCAACTTTGGGATCTCTTCATAGGGAACAAATCATCCATCACTTTCATCCATGAGTCATGTCTTCAGAAAGTGATCCATCAATCTTCCCATCCGGTCTAGCTTCATGTCATGTTGCTCTTCTTCACACCATATTTGTTTCAAGGATCTTTCATCCTGCTATATGGTTATCAATTTTGGAATACATATACTTCCCTTTCGTAGCCCTGCATAAGCTCATCAGATATTGATTAATTATAAATATGAACTTTTAAATCAAAATCTACCTTAGTGATGATCTTTCACCACGACATCTCCTTGTATGCATCGACATCCTTTTTTTACAGATTGACACATCTCCTAAAGATATGTATTTTCAAGGGTCTCCATATTTTATATACTTCTATTAGAGTCTACATATCTTCCCAGGAGATCTCCTCTTCAAATCTTCTTGGTTTTCTTGGATGTTTACTGCTTCTTTCCATGGTTTTACTTCTCACGATCTCTTCCTCCACAAAATTTTATTTCATTCCGAGGAACTTCCACTGAGAATTTCCTTGATAATGTTCAATCACCTCATATTCCACATGAGAACATATTATGTTAATTTCATCTAGTGTAGATCATGCCTTTTGGAAACCTATGCATCATAAGAGTTTCTGCTTTCTAATTGATCATACTTCCAAATATAGAAGTATACTACCTGCAACCACATGACTTCATGGCATCCAATGTTAGCATAGATATATATATATATATATATATATATATATATATATATATACGTGTACCTCATTCTTTCCTTTGAGTCATCCTACAACAGGTTTCCTTTAGAATGAAGAGTTTCATTCCCTTGACCTGCTTCATCAATATGTCATTGTATCTTAATCCAGATTTCTAGAAGTTATAATCTGATGAAACCTTTTGCTTACTTTCTAATCATAAAATCCAAAAGGATTACATTAGAAAAATTTCAGCACCTGTTTCCATATTTATTAATGAATGATGAATCATCATTCAGATAACTGCCTTTTTATAAATACAATGAGGTTCCAGGAGTCATTTTATTTTATAACATAGATGTTACATCAATGTTTTCAAAAATCCTCCTATGACAAGTAGTCCTTGTTTGTAATGCTTCTACCACGATGTTAATTTAAACTAATGAATCTATCTAATATGCAATGCTTCCTAACATACTATTTTACAACCGACATATACCTCTTAAAGAGGAAGATGATTTCCATCATAGTAGAGATTTGTCATTTCTTCTTTCTTAGATTTCTTTGCGTCAAGTTCTTATTTTTCTCTTGCGACATGGGCTTCTTCCCTCTTTATCTTGTCCTTTTTATATGTGGGCCAATCCTTTTTATAGTGCCCAAACTCATCACATTTATATCATTGTTTCTTATCCATATTTCTTCTTTTCTTCTGAGGACCAAAATTTCCAAATCTTTCTTTCCTTCTTGACTTAGTAATATTAGCTTGATTTGATCTAGTTTCTTTTGTCTTACATAAATACCATATATCCTAAAATTTTATTGCTTCTTCTTCCCAAAAGTGTTTGAAGTGAAGCTTCCCCATCCTTACGTAGAGAATTTAGTACCATAGTGAGTATTTCTCCAACAGACACTACTTCTCCTACAATACTTATCGAGAAGAGCTCTACTAATTTATCATATATCTCTTTTGAGGATTCTAGATTTGATACATAGGGAATGAGAGATTCCTTTATGGATTATATAAGAATACTTCAGGCTCTTATATCTCCCTTCATGTATTTGGTATAATCTTGAGTATCTTCTTTTGATGGTTCAACAAAATATCCTTTGACATAGCCCATTACTTCATTTTCAATTAAGTTTAGATATGTCCTTATCTTCCATGCATGAAAGTTTTTAGTCCTAGACAATTTGTTACTTTCCTTGCAAAAATTTGTTTTGACAAATTCAGATGGGGACATTAAGATACTTACTTGAGAATATACTTCCTTCTATTAGCTTCCTTGTTGATGATGATGACTTGATGGTGAATTCAACAATGTTTATTTGATTTCAACACCAAATATTTATTGATGTTGATGGCTTCTATACGGTGTCCTTGATCTTCTTGAGATGGCTTTCTAATTTATGCAACCCGCTTCTTAAGAATCTAGAGATTGACTCTTTATTTCTATAAAACAGATCCTTGATCTTCTTGGCACTTGAGTATCTTCTTGTCAAATAGCCATTTCTAGCACCTTAGCTCTGATACCATGTTGAGAATTTGGTAAGCCAATGTTTAATTATACTTGTTATGCTTCTATTGCTTAGATCTTATCTTCATTATCTTATTATGTTCTTCATCAAGTCAATTATCAAAACACAAGAGACACAAATTTTTGGCTCTTCAATCCAAGGCCAAAACCTCTCCCTCTTGGAGAGGAAAACCCAGAAGTAATTATTCTTCTAGATATTCAATTAACAAGTACCATGACGATGACACTGACTCTTGACACCAATATGCCTCCAAGACCTTGTCTTTGCTCTCTCTTGAATCCTTATGTTGATCTCCTTTTCTGCACCAACCTGCATCGCATTGCACCAGTACTACACCAGTTATAGGGACTGAGCTCGACCTCCAGTGGACACTTTCTCGATCTTCTTATCTTTGATATTCTAGACCAATACCCCTTGACCTTGTTGCAGAAACTTCTTCCTCACAATTCCTTTCATAATTTGATGATGTTATCTCTTCCTGAAGTGATCTTCTACCTTCCTTAAATGAGTGAGGTGGGCACAAAATCAACCTTCCTTTGTTGGGAAGCCTTCTTAATTGTGGTATATTCCTCCTCCTTTATGCACTGTAAATCAAGTACTTATTACAGACTTTAACCCAATAACACACCCTTCTACTTAGCTGAGATGTGACCCTCCTTCACACCAAATGCAGTCTTGAAATGACCTTCGTCCTACTTCAGAGATGCGAGGTAGATGCTCGCCCAAAACAGTGATGTATTGCACTTCTTTCTTGCGCTAAATTGTCCCTTCTATCTTCACTAGAAAGTCACCTTTTCTCACTTGTAATCACATAACTGATCCAAAATTCTTGTCTTCAAATGAGGATGTAGTGCACTCCTATATAGGGACTGTTTTCCCTCCTCTAGGCCAACATGATTTATGTTGGAAGGCCAACTTGTCAAGGAGGCGTATCTTCCACATTTGAGCCGACTTACAAGGAGAATTTAGGCAAGGTCTTGTAGCATATTATTTTTATCAATAATTGTCCTTCACAAGTGTAACACTTCTTCATATACATGACTCTTTAATTATATATATATATATATATATGACAAGATGAAAAACCCCTAAAGACATCAAGAAGAAGTCTTGGGCCTATAATAAAACTCATTGCTCATGAAACCCATGAGTCAAGCATTTACAAAATACATTTTATTATCTTTGTCTTCTTCATTACATAAATTCATAATTTTAAGTCATTATGAAGACCGAACCTAGTTACACTTTTCAAAAATTTAAAATGTACAACATTCCTTATTATTAATAAGATTACACTAAAGATTGCCAAACAAATTTTTTGAGTACCACCATTCATGCATCCATATATTTATGAGTCAAAAATTATTTTCATTGATTTTGGAGGCCTATTGCATATGTGATAGAACAACTTTATCTACCTCATCATGGTAAATTTCCACATACATGGCATCAATCGAATCTATTTGGAGTTTGTAGTCTAGTTTGGAAAAACCATTAACCATGTTTTGAAATGGCTTTAGGTCACCTAAAGTGGTTTTAGACAGGACCAATAGTATCAAGCTATAAGAGAGATTCCTAAGGCCAATTAACTTGATAAAACTATGTATAAAATAATAACCAAGGGTTTAGGTGTTAATGATGGAGCTCGAGCTTAAAGCTTGGTGAAACATGAGGGTTTGGTCAATACACGACATGGTAAAAATTTGGGTAAAATAAATGAGTCTATGAAAGTTGAGTTTGGTTTGAAGACTAAAAATAATATTTTAAGATGGCATATGCAATGCAATAATGTGAATTGTTGAAGATTTAAACTCATGGTGATAAGTAGGAGTGTGATGGATGTGAAAAGTAAAAGAAGTATAGAATTTCAAATGAAAAAATAATTAGTTTAAGCTTCATATGAGGCAAATTCAATTAGTTAACAAAGTCCCACAAATATTTATAATGTTGGGTGTGTGTTACATTATTTCGACAAATAGTTGCACGCATGGTGGGGTCATTGGGGGGGGGGGGGGATAGCCCCTCCCTGTATGTTGCGTCAGGCATAGTGGGGGGGCGTAAGCCCCCTGTCTAGGGTTTTGTAGGGGGTAGGTAGATCCCTGGACAAGGTCTGGGGCAGCGCCCTGAGAAAATTTGTTTGGACCCTATTTTAGGTGGGTGAACCCGCCTATGGTTTTGTGCATGGGTTTACACATGGTTTTGGGGCATGATGGTTTTCTACCCCTGGTATTTTGTAGATCCAGTTAAGGGAACTATGGTTATGTTCTAATCCAAGGTTAATGGATTGCGGTTTATGAATGCTTCGGCATGTATATATATGTGTTGAAACACTAAAAGGAAAATAATGAAAAATCAAGTTGGTAGTCCCGATTTGGGATCCAGGGGAAAAATATCTGTGTATATCTATTTTATGTTTTATGCTCTCACTATTGTTTATTTTCTATTTTTAAGAACTCGTTCGCAGATAATTTTTTTACAGGGTTAAAACCTACATATTTTGCTATGGTAATTAGACATACTCAAAGGTGACAGGTGAGGTGACAAGGAATAGGTTGAACTTATGAATGATTAAGGAAAAGAGCATTTGGAACTAAATATCTTTGAAAGTAAGCTATGTATTGGTCCATGAATCAATCTTGCACTTAATTGTATCAAAAGTATTATGTCAACATAATCTTCCATATAGGAGCGGTAGGACCCAGGGGGTGATTTTTTGCCTTGGAGGAAACAAAGAATTGGACTATTCTTTGGGTTTGTGCTCACTGTCTAATAATCTAGAGGATGCATATGCTCTCATACATGGAATTTCCTTAGCAAATAATAGACATATAATTTCCTTATTGGTGTTGGGAGACTCTAATTTGACCATTCAATGTATTGCCGCTAATTATCTTCCACCGTATAATAAACTATTCCATGTGATCAAGATAATTATAAGTTTCAAGCTTATTTATCATATTCATAATTTTTTTATATTCTCTAGTCTGATAATCAAGATGCAAATGCCATGGCCAATAAAGAAACCTTGTTAACACTTGGAGAAATAGTTATTAATGGACATGCCACTTTTTCCCCTATCCCATAACCTTTACTTATGATATTTTTTTCAAACTATTATACAGTAATTGGTTTATGCCAATGCCAAAATCCCTTGCAAAATTCAACTTGATTGTTGGAAGCATATATGGAGCAATTCCCAACATCATTTGATCCTCTCTTATCAAATTTGAATTTATGGAGCTTAAGGTTTTGAATTTTTTTTTAGTATAATAGAAAGTGTTCACTTTCTAGAATTTTAGTTTAGTGGTTAGTTATAGTTGCCACGAAGAAATATCTTGTTGGGTGGAAGTTACTATATATGTATTTGTGATATCCCCTAACTTAGTCTTATTTGTGAATTTGTATATGTCAAGTGCGATGATGTTGTGACTTTGAGACTTAAATGAAACCGGTTTATCAGTAACATAAGTATTTTTTCGCTGATAGATTACTGTATGTAAATATGTTTTTACTAAGTTATTAATAAAAATATAGAAAATAATTTTGAGGCTGCAAATGGATAAAGAGAAGTTATGGGATGCAAACCAATGGTTGGATATGGTTACCCTTGGATGATATAAGACCTAGGAATCTAATCTGAGGATTAGATTAATAAATTATGGAAAATTAATTGATCAATAACTCCCCTAGATAGATAGGACATTGTCTTAGGAGATTGGGAGAGTGGAGCTCATTAATGAGCAAAGAAACTTCTTGCCACCTAATGGATAAGGGAGGAGGTAGTTACTAATTGATAATTGAATCTTGAAAAAGGGACTTCTTATCATATATTAGAGGTAGACTCATGTTATGTGGTGCTGGAGTGAGGAGGTATAATAGAAAAAAGGGAAAATAATTGTTGGAGAGGTAAATACCCTTTGCGGACAGAGGCGATCCCTACTAGCCCAGATTAGGTCTAGCAACAATCAGTCACGCAGTCACGCAAGTATCTAGTTACAAAAACAACAAAACATAACGAGTTTCCTACCTCAGGTCCTATGCAATGGTCATCGAAAAAAGGATGATGCTTCCCATCCTTTGCTTTGGCAGATCACAATCCTTCCGCTTAACACGTCTAGACACCTGCACATATGTGAAGAAACACAACGATACACAACATAGAATCTAAATCTTGTAACCATACATTAGTCAGAGAGGATGTAATTCATTGCATCAAAGAAAAAGACACATGAATGAAATCATAATCAAATTCGCTTATCATTAAAATAACAAAGGAAAGATACAACCCAAAGCTCTGACGCTGGATCTTCCTTCGGCGGGGCTGACGGCGGAGCATGTCTCAATGAAGCTCGTCAGAAATGGGACAAAGCTCTCTCTCTTCGGCTTGGCTCTCAAAGGCTATCTGGCGATAGTCTCCTTGCTACAGATTCAGCTCTTGCTTCTCTAGGACTACTAGCTTGCTAAGGGAAAAGGGAAAGCTTATATAGATGGTGGAAGGGGAGTTGGGATCCCTACAATCATGGGATTGGCCCTATCCTTAAGGAAGCTTCCATGATAGGTGGAAAACCACCTCTCATACATGGAGATCCAGAGCCAAACCTCCCAACTCATTTTAGAGACTCATTCAGGAGTTTGTTGGAATCAAACTTCCGCCATTTATTTTTTAAAAACACTCCTTATTAAGCTTGGCACGAGTGGGACACTATGACAGAGCACCAGTTGGCGCGCCCTCTATGGTGGATTTTCCCCAGTGGCGCGAGGGCTGAACTGGCTAGTCGCGCTAAGGCCAAAAGATCAGTTTTTAGGGTTTTTCAAGGGAAACTTTCTTCAGAGGAATGATTTTCATTGTCAAGGGGGATGCCATGAAAATGGTTTCAGGTTATGTCACTGCTCACAGGTCACGGGAAAGGCCCTCCAATGTGAAGGACGGGGGATTGCAGGGACGGTGACAAATTACTGTGTAACAGATGCCCCCTAAAGCATGAGGCCCGAGAGAGAGAGAGAGGTGAAATGCTTTATGAGAATGTGCCCAACTGAAAACACTGTCGTCGGAAAACCTGCGTAGACAAATACGACTGATATCTCAAATACATGATATGTGGTATGGGCGCAGCCATCCATAATAGAGTATACAATAATCAGAATCCAAGGTATGGACGCAACCATCCAGTAAGGATCAACAATCAAACTCAGGTATGGTCGCAGCCATCCATTCAATGAGTCATGTAACCAATCATGATAATCCACAAAATCCGCAGCCTGGATTCCATCAGACAAAACCCAGGGTCTTGTACTCCATCTCGACCCAAACCGAGTACAAGTCCCAGCATGTGAATAAGTAAGCTGAAGTCGAACATGCAAGAACATCGTCTAATTACCAGCCAATAATGAAAGCCATTAACAGACGCAAGAAGAACCACCAATAATGACGATGGCCCTCAAGGTACTATAGGTACAATCCACGCAGTGTGAATAGTGAGTTGAAGTCGAACACCCACAAAATCATTTGATCGAAGGCCAATGATGAAAACCTTGCGTCGAATGCAAAGAAACTACCATTGAGGCATGCAGGATCCAAGGTACCTGAAGGGAGTCTCTAGATCATCTTCCTGGATAATGAGCTGAAGTCGACAGGAAGTGACCTTGATCGAAGGTGGGCCATAGTATTTCCCACATCATCGAAATGAGACAGAGGAACATAATTTTTGTGAATCAGGATCAGATGAGAGTCAGAAGGGGGTTGAAAACTGCAGAGGTCAACTTCTCTTGAACATATCGGCGACACGATGCTAGATTTGGTAGTATTTGACATCAAAAGATCTGAGGTCATGATGACGAGGCAAAGAGCAGATGAGCAGTCAAAAAGGATTACCCAAACCCATGGAGGCAAGAAGGAAACGAGATGATATGTCCCCAACTCGACACGAATGCAAACAAGTGCCATGTTCAAGAGCGACATATTGTCGACACGACGATGATACTGGTTCCATTTTTCCCCACCATTTCTGGCGAGTACCTCTTTATTTTTACACAAGCTTGAAGAGGATACCATATGCTTTTCATATAAGTCTATCCTTCGGAAAAATCCAACCTAGTACATTTAACGATCCCTAGGAAGGAGGAACTTGAGTATCGTCATTACGACGAAGTCCGATGTCGTCAGGTTTTAACGAGTCTAACAAAGGAAGAACTCAACATTTTTTAATGTTTAGAGAGTTTGAAAAGACAGCGGAAAAGAAAACTCCAGCAGTCCCTTTTCGTAGATAGTCTCATAGATCCAAAAAGGTAGAAAACTATGTCTGAGAGAACCTCCTAGTCGTGATAGGCTAGGGTATTCCTTTTTCATAAATAATCTATCCCAGCCCGAAAAAGGGGTAAACGTATACTGGGTAGATATCGTTTCGCAGCCAATTTAACGAGCTCAAAACGACAAGCGACTCGGTAATCTTTTCATTTTAAAGAGTCAGAAAAGAGCTAAAAGTTGACTCCTCCTGGAGGAACGAGTGGTATAAAGGGTAGCAACTGGTTTCAGTAATGGTGGAACTGCTCTGAACAAATAAAGGTCGAGAGACTGGTTAACAAGACCACTCATCACAGCGGTTCCTCAAGAACGGGTAAAACGACCAAGTGAAGGCATATGATCGGCCAAGCAGATGGTGACGGTGGAATGAGAAAACCAAGGCTCATCTGGAAAAACAGGCTGATGAAATAGAAATCACAAGAGGTAAAATGGGAAAGGTTTCATTTTTACACAAGATTGAAATCAGAAAACTCTGCTTGAATTTGGTTTCATTTTTACACAAGCTTGAAACAGAAACAAACTATGCTTGAAAAATTAAGCATGCCCCCAGCATGTTGACTCAATTCGAGGTACATGCCCCACAAGCTTCAATCCATATGAACGGCAGATGGAGTGAAGGTTCAAATTACGAGATCAAGAGAAAGACTCGACTGGGATTTTACGAGATCTTATCAAAGACTCGAATTGAACAGGAAAGTGTTTCATTGTTTTAACGAGGTTGACACATCAAAAGAACTATCCTCAGATGACCTTGTTTCATTTTTTTAACGAGGTTGATACAGAAGAAAAACTATCCTCAGAACACCTTGTTTCATTTTTTAACGAGCTTGACACAAGAAAACGAACTCTGCTCCGACGAGCTTGTTTCATTTTTTAAGGAGCTTGACACAAGAAAACGAACTCTGCTCTGACAGACCTTGTTTCATTTTTTAAGGAGCTTGACACAAGAAAACGAACTTTGCTCCAATGAGCTTGTTTCATTTTTTAAGGAGCCTGACACAAGAAGAGGAACTATGCTCCGAACACCTTGTTTCATTTTTTAATGAGCTTGACACAAGGAAAGGAACTATGCTCCGACGACCTCATCATAATGAACAAGAAGTCATCGCTTCCAAGAGTTCCACACCTGATGGAAGGAAAACATCCTAGAATTCTAGACCCAATGCCCCCAACACACTATGCAGATTGGCAGTATCACTGAACACGGGCGCAGGAGAGGTAGCCACATAATGGACATGCGGCGGGGATGACACAACCGGCGGATAAAGATCCGACAAGGATGACAGTGGGCTAGCTGCCATATTAGGACCAAAGAATGCTAGCTGATCGATGGTCATGATCTTACCTTGGTGCGGAAAACACATCCCACGAAAGAGGGAGGAGACAAGTGCTCCCATGGCATAAGTATAATCGCGGCCCAGGAGTAAATTGAAATCCAAGGGTCCTGGAACAACCATCACGTCCATATGGATGGTTTTCCCTCCCAAAGTAACAAGCAACTTTGGAAGGATCCCTAACGGTTGACTATTTCTTCTGTTAAACGCCAACAGATTCTGCGTAACAGGCACTAGCGGCGGCGAACCGAAAGCTTGCCAAGTAGTGGAAGACAGAATACTAACAGACATGCCTTCATCTATAAAGGTGTTGGGTATGACCAGATGAGAGGCCTGTACCGTGATCTCAAAGGGCACATAAGATGGAAGGCAGTATCCTGCGAATCGACCTCAATCGAAGGAAGCGACCAAACTACTTGGAGGGGCTACCATCAAACCGAGATGGTCTTCCCTTGGTGTTACGGAAGAAGAAGGAGCATCCTCCACGATCTCCATCACAGAGTCAGGAGGGGTATCCTTTGGGACCTCCATCACGGAAGGCGGAGGAGCAGCTTCTTGAGGTATAGGGACAGGAGAATCTTTCTCCAAGTCCGAGGAATTTGAAGAAACAAGAAGAACATGAGGGATGCGAGAGCCACTCTCAACGGAAAAGACCTGGTGCACCGTAGACAGGGCCAGCTCAACCGATCCCATGACCAATGGTTGGTTAGGGGTGGATTCATGATTTGGAATTTCCGAGGGAGCGGGATCAACCAAGGGTGACTCTTGACTGATCAGTGAATCAACTGGTGAAGGACTCAAAGAAAGCTGTTTGTAACCAGCCGGAAGGCACGGTGCAAAAACAATCGAGTTGTCCAAAACTCTCTTGGCTTCATCCATATACGAACAAAGGTGAATGGCATGGCGCCCTTCACACAACTTACAGGGATTGGTAATCTTACCCTGTTTCGTAGGAGCTTTACCAGTACTAGCTGAAGGCATGCCCCCAACCTGACTCCTGGAAGCCATAGGAAATGGCAGACGACCATTGGACCATACTTCGAGCACCTTGGGAATGCCAGGGAAATCTCGAAGAAGACGGTTTCCTGTGCACAACATGCAAGGGAACTTGACTTTTCGTGGAGGGTTGGGAGGTTTATCAAGAGGAGATGTTTGCGAAGCAGTAGCTGCAGCCTTATCCTCTCTCTTATCAGAATTCTTCTTCTTTGTCTTCTTCATCTTCTTCTTAGCCACCTGGTTACTATAATCCAGACTTTCACCAGGTGAAGTAGAAGAGGAGGACAAAGAAATGGGTGAAGAAGGGGAGAGGTCCACCTTATCAACATGATCTTGTTCAGGCGGAGGAACTGATTGAACAGAGGCCGAAACATTCAGGACCACAGAGGTTGAAAACAACCAAACAAGCAACCCAACAGTTAACCCATGAAGGGACAACGTTGCCATATAAGGAGCGGCAACATTTCCAAAAGGAGGAAAAGGACCATGATTCCCTTCGGAGGGGATTCCTTGGTTGGTGAACTCCGCAAAAGTTGCCATAGGAGACAACTCAAAATAACACCCTAAGGAAACTAACTTTAACCAGGAATATTTCGTGGGCAGTTAATTTTAAAACATTGAAACAAAACTCTACCGTTTCATATTTTAAGAGTCAAGAAACAGGCAAAAGGTGACTCTATCTCTTTCAATTTGGAAACAAGTGTGAAAGGACAAGCGCTTGATGACCTTTTCAAATTTAATGAGTCAGAAAAGATCAAAATGACTACTCTGGTAATCTAGGCAGATGGGTGTACCAGATATCTGTGAACTGCCATATACACCTTGGTTAAAAAATGAAAGAGAAATCAACCAAGGACTTGACGTACGTGTAGGTAGTCTCCCCGAATGTTGTGTTCGGTGTATCACGGTTACAAGGTGGCAGACTCGGCTTCCTATGGATAACAGGATTGCAACCTAATGGGGTCTCCCGTTATATACGCGACGGTACGGGGAACACAAGTCCATACTAGCGCTGTCTAAAGCCAAGAGGCGAACAATAGCTACTAGGTTTAACGATGCCGAAACATGTCACTAGCCTAGACCTCTAGATATTTCATTAATGTTTAAATGTTGCCTTAAGGTAAATTGAATAAATTTTAGAGTTAATCTTCAATTATGTTTCAATTTCAGGCCCTACCGAGTGTTATATCTCAAAAATCCTCTAAATGCACTCTACATGCCACAATATATCACTTTGTTCGATGAAGAGCTAACTACGGGAAGGTTGATAACTTTTCAAACAATAAAAAAATGATCAGAAAACATCCACTAATGTCTCTAATGCACGCTAATGAAACTAAAAACTTTTCCTTTAGAGTTTTATAACACTAATAATGCAGAAAAGCTTTTCAATTTACACTAACTAATCAAAAGCAAAGATATTTGTTTTGTATTTTCAATGTTTTAGAGCAAAATGCACCAAACGAAATGAAAAACTAACAAAGGGACCAATTCGAGAAATGATAGCGAAAGAGTAGGAACAAGCAAGTTCACTCAACGTAAAACACACAATCATAACTCAAACTGATGGAGAAAATCCCTCAAATCGAAGAGGAATCCCAAAAGACTCATACAAACCGTGTGATCCAGGCTCGAAATGAGACAAAGCGAAACTTGAATGAAAAAGAGAGAAATCACTCAAATACTACATTGAAATAATGGAAACCAACGAAATGAATGCAAGGAAGCAAAAACGAAGTTGACTGAACAAGAGAAAATCTAAAAACTCCCACGGGAGGCTCAACACACAATAGCACCTAGATGCCCTAGGGTTAGAATGTAAAACTGATAGTAGAGGGCAAACAACTGGAGGATAGAGGTCAAACACAGTCAAAAAGGACTTCAGGGCACTCAGACAGTTGGAAAAACAACACCAAAACCAAAAATTAGACTTAGAGGGCTCAAAAACAAGTAAACCCTAGCACCAAACAGGGTTGGCGCGAATGTTTGGCTGTATCTTGCGCCAAAACAGGGTTGGCGTGGGGGCCTAACTAGCAATAGGCGCCAGCTGGCGCGACTGTCAGGCTAAAAAGTGCGCCAATCAAGTTTACTAAGGACATGAATGAAAAAGAGCAAGCAGAGAGTAGATCAGGTATGGTGGGGGCTGAAAAGAGGTTTTATATAGAAGGAGACAAACCAGAAGAGCGAATCAAGTGGACAGAAGCCAAAAAAAACCGAAAGAGACAAGACAAAATCCAATCAAGCTCCCCAGTGGGGTCGCCAGTTTGTTGGAGAGGTAAATCCCCTCTGCGGACAGAGGTGATCCCTACTAGCCCAGATCGGGTCTAGCAACAATCAGTCATGCAGTGACGCAGGTCTCTAGTTACAAAAACGACAAAACATAACGAGTTGCCTACCTCAGGTCCTACGCAATGGTCGTCGAAGAAAGGATGAAGCTTCCCATCCTTCGCTTTGGCATATCACAATCCTTCCGCTTAACACGTCTGGACACCTGCACATATGCGAAGAAACACAACGATACACATCATAGAATCTAATTCTTGTAACCATACATCAGTCATAGAGGATGTAATTCATTGCATCAAAGAAAAAGACACATGAATGAAACCATAATCAAAGTCGCTTATCATTAAAATAACAAAGGAAAGATACAACCCAAATCTCTGACGCTGGATCTTCCTTCGACGGGGCTGACAGCGGAGCACGTCTCAATGACGCTCGTCGGAAATGGAACAAAGCTCTCTCTCTTCGACTTGGCTCTCAAAGGCTGTCTAGCGATAGTCTCCTTGCTACACATTCAGATCTTGCTTCTCTAGGACTACTAGATTGCTAAGGGAAAAAGGCAAGCTTATATAGATGGTGGAAGGGGAGTTGGGATCCCTACAATCATGGGATTGGCCCTATCCTTAAGGAAGCTTCCATGATAGGTGGAAAACCACCTCCCATACATGGAGATCCGGAGTCAAACCTCCCAACTCATTTTAGAGACTCGTTCAGGAGTTTGTTGGAATCAAACTTCCACCATTTATTTTTAAAAAACACTCCTTATTAAGCTTGGTGCGAGTGGGAAACTGGGATAGAGCGCCAGTTGACGCACCCTCTATGGTGGATTTTCCCCATTGGTGCGAGGGCTGAACTGGTTAGTCGCACCAAGGCCAAAAGATCAGTTTTTAGGGTTTTTCAAGGGAAAATTTCTTCAAAGGAATGATTGTCCTTGTCAAGGGGGATGCCATGAAAGTGGTTTCAGGTTATGTCACTGCTCACAGGTCACGGGAAAGGCCCTCCAATGTGAGGGATAGGGGATTGCAGGGACGGTGACAAATTACTCTGTGACAATAATGAACATAATCTTTGGTTTGCAGCCCATTGAAGCTCGGGGGGACTCATTCGGAAGGAAGAGTCAAGGTTGGGAGGAGCGTTGCAACTCCAATAATATTTTCTAGAATAATTTGACAAGTCGATATACTAAATAATTTGTAATTTTAGTAGTTGTTACATGTTGAGTATTTTATTGTTGAAGATATGCGTAGTAGTAGTGTTGTTACAATTTGCAAGTTTTCTAAATATACATGCGAATGAAAAAGAAAATAGAATAATATTCTTCAAGTATTTTGAAGTTGCTCAAGTATTTCATGTATACAAAGAATAGTAAAGATCTTGTTAAAAATATCTAAAAAGAATATGTATTTTGTTTAATGTGTAAGGATTTTCTGGAATAACCTGTGATAAAGATTTACTTTTGAATGCATTGTTACTAACTTAATTTAGAGTTTAGTGTATGTGTAAACATGAGAAAAAGAATTAAACTAGAGAATGCTATATTTGAATAAAAGTTTGATACAGGCTGCATAGGGTATGCTGGTAGCATCCCTTCCTTGTAGATAAATCCAACAAAGACATAATTGTAATCATAAAACTAATGAATATAAATGGTGAGGCCAAACTGGCCTAATCTGTCAGAAAAGAACGAAATTTGAACCATTGCCATAGGCCAAACAAATTTTTAACTATAAAAGTTATAGACATATAAATGTATCTACACAAAATTTTAGAGGACGATAAAATTCTCTACAGGTAATCTCACGAAAGTCTAGTACAATAAAGTAAGTGAGAAAATGAGGGATGGTAGGCAACCTCTATAGTTCGGGATGAAAGAGAAAGGAACCCATCAGTGGGTGGAATTATGCTATAACATTTATCCTAAAATTTCATCAAAGCATGCATATATTGAAAGCTAACAAGAGCATATATTGGTGTTATCTGAAATTGTAGAGAAAAAGGAAACTATAGTTTAGGTAACAATTCCTTTTGAATAGTCCGATAAAAACTTAGCATACAATGTGGTTTATAAGAAATGGTTGAAAAGGCCTATGTTACAATTAAAACAAAACAATATTCATTGACTGAAGGCTTCTAGCCTTGGTCATTTTAATAATAAAAATAAGGCATAATTTCCTTTAACATTAAAATTTCCCCTCACGGTAAAATTATGAACAACTTCCATGATAACTAATTTAGAGTAGAAAATCTGGTGTCTCAATCCACGACAAGAGAATCAAATATATACATAATAAGTGACCAGTGAGTGCAAGAGCATCCAACATGTAAGGGAGGAATCCAAACTCATTAAAGGACTAGAAGGGTTCTGCATTGAGTATAAAGAAAAACATTAAAAAATGCCAAGAATTTAGTGTACGTGAGAATTCCTGATAGTACAAAATATGAGTTGTGGCTTATCAAAAGAAAGTATTGACAAAGAGGAAACAAGAAAACAATTGGGTGAAAATTATACCTAAGGAAAGAACCATGTCCGAGGACCGATATCCTTTACCTGTAACAGATACAGACTTTGTCAAAAAGTTTGCAAAATAATACCAAATTAACAAACTTGGGTAGGATTAAAATCCTGAGAAATGAGTAAAATTTCCACGTAAGGAGGTTTAGCCACGACACAATATTTACATATGCGGCCATGGCGAAAAAAATTATGCCAAGATTTATCTGTGGCCATACAAAAACCATGGTGCACTAGGGTTTTATCCTTGAAACCCTAATTTCGAAACTTGACCAAGAAATAACCAAGAAATGCAAGAATAACATTGAGGTTTTTTCTCTTAGAAAGGAATAATACAATTTTACCTTCCGAAAGTGAATCCCTTGCTAAGAGCGAACCCTTATCGAGAGGAGGTCGGAAGTGACTCCATATCTCCATATTGAACCTGCATATAAAAAAGAAAAAAGATAGTTAAAAAACTTGGTTTGTTTAGGAGACCAAAAGATGTCATATACAAAGAAAACGAAAAACAAGAGTTTACTTGGAGAGAAAGGAGAACGAAGATAATCTCCCGCAACAAGTTTAATTAAAACACAAGCTTGCTAAATAATATTTCTTGCTTGCGATAAAGACCGAGAAGAGTCTCAATATCATTAGGAAAATACTCCCTACAAAACCTGCAACTCCAAGGAGATACAAATTGGTTAGATTAATATTACAAACAATTGGCATAAGAAAAGTAAAGAAATCATAAAATTGACCTTATACTATGTTACTTACCAGCTAGGCCATATGGAACCGTAAAGTATTTCATCGAAGGTGAATGGATGATGAAGCCTAGAAGGACGACGAGGTTCATTGATTGGAAATTTAGCAGTGAGTAGTAGATAGAAACCAGGTTGCAGAGCAGAGCGATGCTATGTTTGTAAACCAAATGAAAATGACCAAGCATACTGGTGTGGAGAAGGTCATTAAAGTCAAAATGAAACATTAACATTTGACACTGTTGATTTGACAACACTCGTTCTTGTATGTTGATCTCAAAGTCCATGCCCTTCCATGAAAATCCATGTGAGGTCAGGTGGGGAGCCTCATCATGGACCGATAGAAATGACCCATGTGGTCAAGCATGGTTCATGCGTCAAAATTCATAAGTTAATTCTAGTGTGGAGGTAACCTTCATATATAGTCTTAAGACATAGAACATATGAAACCATATATTAAACCATATAATGCACTAACCAAATATCATATGCCATGGTTAGCGTTTGGTAAATAATGTTGGGGTAGAACTAGTCATAGAAGAACAAAAAAAGAGGGGCGAAAGTTTATGGTACGACTACATGTCATATCTATAAAACTAACCTTGTGTCAAACCTTGTATGAGTTCAATAAGGGGTAAAAAGAACATTTAGACCTAACTATATATGTACAAGGCTAAAGTCAAGTTGAAAGATATGGTGGTTAAAAGACCTTAGTGAATTTAAGAGTAACCATATTTTAATACGCTACTAGCACAAACAATAAACCGAAGAGTGTCATAGGAAAAGTTAAGAACAACCTAAAATATATGAGTTATAAGGTGAACAAAGTATTATGTTAAAACTTACAATCAATTTGTACCTAAGTATTACAAAGGAAAAAATGGTCAATGATCAAACCATAATGACAATATTAGGTCATGGTCTTGTGGAGTACCACTTGAGTACTGAAATGTAATCAACAATAATTTTTTTAAAGAATGTGTTTCTAGATTCATTACAATCTTATATCGGTTAGCCAATAATTTACATAATTATATTTGATTGGTTAACTACAAACTTTTATAATATAAATTATCATTTCAGTTAAAAAAATAAAATAAAAAATAATAAACTTGGATGAAATTCATATTGATAATTTTTTTAATAAATTAAATGTAAAAAACTATTAAGCTTATAGCGCTGAACTCTTGATATACCATGGTGATTAAAAGCCTTTAAAAATAATTTTTAAGGTTTTTTAATTTAGAATATTTGACTTCTCCACCAAGACATACAATATAAAAAAAGCAACAAATCACCATCGGACTTTGTCGTAGGATTTGGTGACTTTCAGTTTGAGCAACATTCCATTTTGCTTCTGTGATTCTAAGGTCTCGCCGTTCTTCCCTTCGCTTCCCTTCCCCCTTAGTCATACTGTCATCCTCTTAAAAAATTTAAATCCCTTCTTCAAATATAGTC
Source organism: Pinus albicaulis (assembly GCA_034641835.2). Taxonomy (NCBI): domain Eukaryota; kingdom Viridiplantae; phylum Streptophyta; class Pinopsida; order Pinales; family Pinaceae; genus Pinus; species Pinus albicaulis. The sequence continues at coordinate 835,632,591 of CM076573.1, forward strand.
CCAATGCTCATTCATTCTCCCGTCTTCAAAAGCAAAAAAACTCCGTATTTATAATTTATTAAGATAGAGAATGGATTCTGAAACTATTAATTTTTGGGTTAACCGTGCCCAAAGGGTGGCTGCAAGCGCGATAACTTTTTTTGGCCCCCCATCTGATCATGAAGATTCTACCTGTCATAGACAATTTCATTTCTGTTTCAACATTAAATTTTAGCATCCGGATATAATCGAATCTGATTATCGATTCAAGAGGCATGAACAATGGCACAAATAATCCAGAGGTCCAGTCTCTGCAAAACCCATATTCTGTTTACTTGTTGGACGCCTTCTGTTCTTCGGTTGTCATTCGTATTACCCAGTATTGTGGATACAAGAGGCATCAGTACAGGTAGAACCAATTTCATGCCCAATTCTTCCGATTTTGTAAGGGAAGTTTGCAGCAGCGTGGCTCAATATTATCATCGAGGTAGTTCGACGCTTCCTCTGGAGAGTTTAGCCCCGAAGCTGAGTGCCGAACAAGCTGTTTTAGTGGTACGCCAGCTTCAGATTGATGACCAGAGGCTAGCCATGAGTTTCTTCTATTGGGCAGCGAAACAGTCAAAGCACCAGCTTCATATAGAGCTTTATCAGACCATGGTTACTTCACTGGTCAATGCAGGGCTTATTGAGGAAGCTCAGGGTGTTTTGAAGTTCATGATCAGGACCTTTGGACAAGCAGGTACTATCAGAGAAGCCATGAAACTTGTTTTCGATATGAGTAATGGAGAGCTAGCTTTGAATATTCACACTTTCAACGCTGTTCTCAGAGAGGTGTGTGAGATGAGCATTTCTGGATTAGCAGAGGAGTTCTATGCAGAAATGGTTGCAAATGGCATTTCTCCTGATTCTTGCACTTATAAGACAATGATTAGCGGTTTTTGTAGGGAGGGGAGGCTCAGAGAAGCAGATCGGTTTTTGCGGAAAATGTTGGAGAAGGGTTTTGAGGCAGATGTTGTTACATATACTGTTATAATTCATACTTATTGCAGGAGAGGTCATATGGGTAGAGCATTTGGATTGTTTGAGAAGATGTTGCAGACAGGGTGCCCACCTAATGTTATTACATATACAACTCTGATCAATGGTTTGTGCAAGACGGGTAAGGTGAAGAAGGCATTTGAGCTCTTGGAGCAGATGGTTCAGAAAGGATTCAGGCCGAATGTTTATACCCACAGTACATTGATTGACGGTCTCTGTAAGAAGGGCTGGATTGACAAGGCATTCAGACTGCTGTTGAAGCTGGTGAGGAGCACTAATTCTAAGCCTAATGTTCATACTTACACTACGATGATAGAAGGGTATTGTAAAATAAAGAAGTCGAGGAGAGCTGAAATGCTCTTTCGACGAATGCAGGAGCAGGGTTTGGTTCCCAATTCTGTGACATATACTGTTTTGATAGGTGGGTATTGTAAAGAGGGTAATTTTTCTCAGGCTTTTAAACTTTTGGATAGAATGATTGGAGGAGGTTGCAGTCCGAGTATTTGTACATACAATGCAATTATTGATGGGCTTTGCAAAAAGGGCAGGGTTCAAGAGGCTCAGAGATTGTTGAATGAGTGTGCTCGGCAAGGTTTATTCCCTGATAAGGTAACTTACACAACTTTAATCAGTGGAAACTGCAAGCAGGTCAGGATTGTGCAGGCCTTGAAATTGTTTAATGAAATGATAGAGAATGGCTGTGAACCTGACATTCATACTTACACAGCATTGATAAGTGGATTTTGTAAAGAGGGTAATGTTGAGGAGGCAGAGAAGCTCTTCTCTGAATTGCTCAAGAAGGGCATGGTGCCGAACGAGGTAACTTATACAGCAATGATTTGTGGACATTGCAAAGCTAATCAGTGTGGTTTGGCTGTCAAGATCAAGGAAAGGATGATAGAAAATGGTTGTGTGCCTGATTCTATTACTTATGGTGCTCTGATAGATGGACTCTGCAAAGAGAACAAGGTAGAGGAGGCACAGACACTGTTTGACGAAATGTTGAAAAGAGAATTGGTTCCATGTGAAGTGACTTTTGTCACACTTATCAATGAATATAGCAAAAGAGACAAGTTTGAATCTGTTCTAGAGGTGCTTGACAGACTTGATAAGAAACCAAGAGTCCGCACCTTTAACAATGTAATCAGGAAACACTGCAATGAAGGTAAGCTGGATTGTGGAAAAATGTTTTTATATAAAATGTTAGAAAGAGATATCCTTCCCCACCATGCAACTCGCCGTGCGATTATTGACTTGTGTCGCAAGACAGGGAATGATGATCTTGCTTTTACACTACTGGAAAAAATGGTCGAGAAAGGTTATCAGCCTATTGAACAGAAAATTCAGGAAAAGAAACTCACAATGGCTACTAAACCTGTAATATCAAATGCAACATAGGGTATCACAGAGATACTATTTCGAAGTTGGAATTAGTCTTGCATTCAGAAGGCTGGTGCCTAATACACAATTTGTGAGGCAGTCAGGGAACTTGTTTATGCTATTACGGTGATTTGAATGATCCCTTTTCTGAATTCTTCCAAGGAACCAGCCCAATTCATGTAGCCTTCAAGCAAAGTCATCACATTGGAAAGGCACAAAGGTAAACGTGTAAAGTTTTCAATCTTAATCTCAATTCACAAAGTTGCAAGCATTGGCATTCCTTAAATGACATAACGGTGCCTAGCCATCGTTATAATTCCTTGAAGCAGTTAATCAACAAAATATTGAAAAGGAAATGCAGAGGTTGCTACATTGAATATACAATGGAAGGAGAGTAACATTTATCACCTACAGGGAAACACATGATCTTATTCAAATATTTTTGAAGCAGCTAGTGCAGGATCGTTGGGTACCAGTACCACACAAAGCAGATCCTCAAAACGATGATATTCATCGTAAGTGGCATTGTCAATGTGTTGGGCACACATAGTCTCAAGTCGGACCTTTTTCTCATGCATATTAATTTTTATAAGAAATGTTATATACCCTACTGGAACCTGGGATTTGCTTCATCTGATTATGAAATTTTACATAATATCCCTCAGCACTCTGCAGTGGAAATGGTGTCCCATGCTTTCCTTATATGCTTGTATTGTGGGAGGTTGATGAAAGAAGCAGAAACTTGCTCCATAGTTTATATTGTTTGAACACAACTTTGAGTCTGTTGGTGTCATGGCCATCGCTGATCTCTCTTATGTGCATGCTCTTCAGAAAAATTGTATTTAATGTCAATATATTATGCCCTTATGCTCTGAAACCGGATTCGTGGGTAACCCCCCTTGTGCCCCGAATCATTCGAATCTGACACGACTCGTGGGGATTCGAGTCCAAAATCCCAGATTCGACCAGCGCGAAAATGCGTCCGCTGTCTTATAAAAGTGCGATTTTCCTCATTATTTCTCACCAATGCTAGTGTGTGAGTTGAGCAAGGAGCAAGGAGAAAGGAGTAGCAAGGAGCAAGGGAGCGTTTTCAAGGAGATTCGAGCAACCGATAAGTGCACTGTCTCTCTATGTTTTTGCATTTGGTTTGCATGTGCATATGTTTTACAAATTTGGTCATTTATGTTTATTTTTTACAACATTCATGGCTCAATCAAGGGTAGCAAGGCAGGGGCAAAGAAAGGGGAAGAATGTCCCCATTGGAGATGCCCCTCCTGTCCCTATTTCATCAGGGTCTGCAAGTATTCCATCTATTGGAAGTGGGGCTGCAACAACAACTTCAAATGTTCAGGGAAAACAAATTTAAGATCCCAAATACCCATTGTGGAAATATGTGACAAGAGAGGCAGGGCCAGGCAGCAAGGCAAAGGGAGGAGACAATGTTGCATGGGAATGCAGTTTTTGCCACAACCATTTCATGAGCACATATTACCGTGTGAAAGCTCATTTGTTGGTTTTGCCAAGTTGTGGCATTTCAACTTGTACACAGGTGCCATTAGCAAAGAGGAAGGAAATGGAGAGAGAGACATTTGTTGGTGCGGCAAATGTGGCATCAAAATCAAAACAAAACAAGAATGATGACCCCCTTCCATTCTTGAGGAAAAACAACAACAAGTTCCCATTTCAAAGTTTTAGTGGGGGGCAAACAGTGAAAAGAAAGACAACTGCACTTGGTCCAATGGACAAGATTTTCTAGAAAGAGAAGAGGAAAGAGCTTGATCTCACCATTGCATTTTTTTTCTATCAGAACTTCATATCCTTCAATGTTACACGCTCACCTCTATTTATTGAGATGCGCTGAACTCTAACTCAAACAACTCCATCAAGGTATATACCTTTTGGATCAGAGAAACTTAGAACCACATTGTTGACGACGACAAAGAAAGAGGTGGACAAAATGCTTGAGCCTATTAAATCAGCATGGCCAACATCTGGGGTTAGCATTGTTTCTGATGGATGGACAGATCCAGTATGACACCCACTCATCAACTTCATGGTGTCTTCCTTGAATGATCCAGTTTTCTTGAAATCAGTGGTTGCACAATATATGGGTGAGTTATTTATTAAATTTATTGAAGATGTAGGTGTCGATTCTTGTGTGCATATCATTACAAATAATGCACCTGTTTGCAAGGCTACTGGCATGATTGTGGAAGCTAAATATCCACAAATATTTTGGACACCTTGCATTGTCCATTCATTGAACTTAGCACTGAAATCTATTGCCTCTGATGTGCTTTGGATTAGAAGCATTATTGAGGATGCACGACATATCCGCAACTTTGTACAAAACCATACAAATGCCCTCACTATCTACAAGGAGTACACCAATCTATCATTGTTGAAAATTGCAGATACATGGTTTGCCTCTTCATTCATCATGTTGAAGAGGTTGAGAGAGGTCAAGACCGCTCTTGGGGCCATGGTTATTTCAGAGTTTTGGTCTTTTTGGAGAAAGATGGATCAAACAGCCTCAAAAAAAGTGAAGGACACAGTGTTGGATGATGTCTGGTGGGAGAGGGTAGATATACTTATTCAGTTCATGGACCCTATCATTTCCTTGCTTCGATTTGCAGATACAGACCAACCCGTCCTAGGAGAGGTTTATGAGGGATGAGATTCCATGATTGAGTCTGTGAAGAACATTGTTTTACCTAGTCAGTGTCCCGAGTATGAGACATCACCACAGGCCTTCTTCACCAGCATACGGGATATTCTTGTCAGTAGATGGGACAAGAATTGCACACCTTTACATTGTTTGGCTACTCCTTGAACCCAAAATACTACAACCATGAGTGGCTGAATGATGGACCTTCCCGCAAATTCCCTCCTCACATGAATGGTGAAATCTCACAGGGGAGGAAAGATGCATTCAGGAGGAGTTTTCAGGATAGGGCATCCCTTGATGAGGTGGAGGATGCCTTTGCAGAGTTTTCCACTGGCATTAGGGGCTATGATGTGATTAGAGATAGGGGGGCTAAGAAGCCCTATTCTTGGTGGGCAACTCATGGGCCAACAAGCCCTCCTCTACAACAGTTAGCCATGAGGCTCCTCTCTCAGGTGACTTCATCCTCTTGTTGCGAGAGGAATTGGAGCACATATGAGAATTTGTATAGTGTGAAGAAGAGCATGCTTAAGCAGTCCAGGGCAAAGACAATGGTGTATGTGCACACCAACCTTCGTCTTATTTACAGGCAGAGGGAGGATTGGTTGAAGGGAAAGACAAAGACGTGGGATGTTTTTCCTGATGATATGGATCTGGACAACAAAGTTGAGTTGACATTGGCCAACTTGGATCTCAATGAGCCAGTGTTAGAGCCTGTCACATTTGATGATGGCGATACAGTAGAGGGGTCATCCTCCACACCAGCAGATGCGGAGATGACATTGGATACAGAGGAGGAGGATGCAGCAGAGGAGAGTAGTGGTGAGCATGATGATCATGATGAGGACAATGATGTTGATTATGATGATTAGGATTGATGACTCATGGGTCATGAGCTACCTACTGCGGCACTCCCTTGAGGCTTGTAGTCTTGTAGACCTGTAGTTGTTTTATATTTGCTATTTCTATTTGCCATTGCATTGTACTACATAGAGGCTAGTATTTATGTAACACATTTTGATTTTGTTGACTTAATGAGAAAACTACAGTATCCTGTTTTTCTCCTATTGAATCATTGATGAATATGTCTATTACTTTGTAATATGTATGATTGTATGATGTATCAATGTATCATGTATCTTAAATCTTTGTAAAACTTACATCTAGATGAAGATCTATGTTTGAATCAATGAATTTGTGTAAGAAAAATCTAATTTTTAATATATATATATATTAATAAAATAATATATAACGTGTCCTGTTCTGGGGGGTCACCGTGTCCGAATCCGACACTCGAATCTGCGTGTCCATCGTGTTCTGTGTCCCCGTGTCAGGTGACTTAGCCCTTATGTGATTGACCTATGCTTCATTATAAAAAATATAAAAACAATTCAACAAGATGTAAGCTTGAATGATTGTACTTGTTACCTCCTCAAAAGTAATGTTTATTTTAAAGTTTTCTGAAATCGTTTCATTGCATATACTTTATTATCTTTTGTTCTCTAGCAACAATCATGGAATAGTTCCTGTTTACACCCGAAAAGGCCCTTGGGTGTGACTTTAGGGGCAGAAGATCTGTCACTTCCTAAGCTCCTCTTTCTTTGGGTTGGCTGATAGGCATATTGTCTGCAACCTTAGAAGATGAATAATACAATGGGACCTTGGTTGACAGGTATGTGAAATTTACTATGTATGAAATGTAGTTCAATGGAGGGATCCAGAGCACCTAGTGTCCACTATAATTCACGGAGTCAAACTTAGGTGAAAGTTTATATGCATATGCTGATGGAGAATGATTATGAGGCATCTGCAAAGGTTGAATCTTATAATGGAGACAAAAAACAAGATTTGGATTTTATTGAGAGAGTGTAGATTTCCACATTTGTTCATATTGAGAGAATTTTTTGGATATAGTTCAATTAAACTAATTTTTTAATTTCATTGATTCTAGTCTAACCTCCCACCCCCCACATTTTATCCCTTTAATTTTCCTTTGTTAATTTTGGGCAACTAGGTCCAAACTCCATGTTGCACTGCTCATATGATGATGATTATATTTTTGTTGGATTCGTCTTTCGGAGAGGTGCAAGATTGATCTAAAGATCATCTTGTTTGCATGAGCAGAACATATATTTTGATTTTGTTTTCCACACATGTGCAATTTGTCAAGGTCGGCCTAAATTGTAATGTAGGCTCACAAGCCCAACAGATATGTCACACACCCTCATTGATGGATATAAATTGGAGAGACTTGATGCTCATTTTCTCATCATCTCATCACACACATTCCTCATGATCTGATTGGTTCGTACAACCTAGAAGAGGCTTCTCTCTCTCCCATGTGTGAATCTGGATGCTGGAAATATGGATGATGCCGGAAATGGATGCCAGAAATATGGATGATGCCAGAAATGGATGCCGGAAATCCTTTTGTTGACTTGCGTTGACTGTTTTGGGAGCTGTCTCATGTGGTGTGTGACACTGAAGGAAGGCTGATATTGTATGTGTTTGACTGAACCTTCGGGAGGTTGGAAGAGCTGGTTTGACCAGCCAAAGTCTTTGTTGGCTAGGGCATCATGTTGACTGTTGTAACAAACTTTTCTCTCTATCTTTGCTGGACAAGAAGAATTGTAAATTCTGATTTATTATATTGGCTTGTCTTCTTTCGATCTATTATTATGTTCTATCAGCATTTACTTTCAATGATTATGTGATTGCTAATTTGAATTGGGCCTATAAGAAAGATTGAAATAAACTGCTTTAAGCATAGAACATACCATGGTTATCTAAATTTAACATGGTATCGGAGCTGAGGTGAAGACAAAGCCCAAGATAGTGTGAAAAGCAATCACCGAAGAAGAAGTCTTGTCAAGGACCAATGGCCTCCTCAACCTATAGGCTACAAGGGTTTTCAAATCTGATGATAAGTTGACTGACAAGTCTGATTATCATGCATGGAAGATGTACTTGGATTTGGCATTAGAAGATCAAGATGTCATGGATTATGTGCAGGGGAAGATTCATGAGCCTCCATCAAATGCACTCCAATCATATTTTATGAGGCACACAAAAATCAGGAATGATTTCCTTTCCATAGGAGAATAAGTAGCTGACCGAGAGCTCGTCCTCATTGCTCTTGGAGGACTCCCCCGAGACTGGTATGTATTTAATACTACGATTCTTAATAATAATGTGATTCCTGATTTTGATGAATTGCTGACTAGATGCACTGAAGAGGAGACAAGAATGATGGAGAGAAATCATCCCTCTAATGGGAATGGAGGTGACCTTACTGCCTTCGCTGCTCATGTAAAGAAGAAGAACAATGGTGGCCTGAGAAATCAAAACCATGGAAGAGTGGGGCCCAAAGGAAGGAAGGGAAGATGTTACACTTGTAACAAGACTAGTCACTATGCAAGGGAGTGCCACAATAGAAGGGACTCTCTCAGGGATGATGACAACAACAACTTAAGGGGGAATGACAATCAAAGGAACAACAGGTTCAAAGGAAAGAGGAAGGCTCCCTCTGATCGAGGTGGAAATGGGCAACCTTTCAAGGGGTCAAGAAATTCCAGGTACAATGAGTCTAATGTTGTTGATAATAAGAAAAATGAATATATTCTTGTATCTGCCCTTTTTGCTGCATCTCCTCCCGACACCCTAGATGCCTGTTTGATTGACAGTGGTGCTTCAAGGCACCTCACTGGTTATAAAGAAGCCCTCTCTGATTTGATTGTGAAGGATACTAATTTAGAAATTATCCTTGGAGATAATGCCACCTATCCCGTGGACAGGGACTGCGACCCTTCATCTATCTCAAGGTCAAGTCCTCCGCTTACAAGATGTGTTGTACGTACTTGATTTGAAGAAGAACCTTGTGTCTATTTCGACAATGGAAGACAAAGGATTCAAGGTGGCATTCGCTGATGGAAAGGTACGCATCTGGAAGAAGAACTTCAAAGAAGCTCTTACTATTGGTTTTAGAGTTGATAAACTCTACCAGGTTGGAGGAAGTCTGTTGGGGGCGATGTCATGTGATACAACTCTTCTAATCGAGTTATGGCACCGGAGGTTTGCACACCTTCATTACAAAGCCCTTCACGAAGAAAGGAAGGTGGTGACAGGGATGCCTTAGTTTAAAGATGATCATGAAGGTATATGTCAGGGTTGTGCCGAAGGGAAGCATACAAGGGGACCATTCTCCTCAAGTGTTACAAAGACATCTGATATCTTGCAATTGATTCATCTGGTATGCTTCTCGTAACATCCTTGGGAGGATGTTCCTATTACATGACTTTTATAGATGACTTCTCCCGCAAGACCTGGATATATTTTTGGAAGAAGAAGGACGAAGCATTCAAATGGTTTTGTACCTTCAAGGCCTTGGTGGAAAATCAAACCGAGAAGAGAATCAAAATTTTGAGGACCGACAATGGGACCGAGTATGAGTCAAATGAATTCAATGACTTTTGCAGATAAGCTGGCATTAAGAGGGAGACAACAACTGTGTATACTCCTGAGCAAAATGGTGTTGCTGAAAGAAAGAATAGGACCATTGTGGAAGCTGCCTGTGCCATGCTATATGACCAAGGTCTTCCGAAGTTTCTATGGGGAGAAGCTGTGAACACAACTGTGTATGTTCAAAATAGATGCCTGCATTCCGCATTGGACTCCAAGACTCTTGAAGAAGTCTTCTTTGGTAAGAAACCTGATGTTTCTCATTTTAGAGTTTTTGGTAGTCCTATTTACTTTCATGTGCTGAAAGAAAAGAGAAGCAAGCTGGATGCTTCTGGAAAGAAAGGAATGTTTGTGGGCTACAGTGAAACTTTGAAGGCATATAGAATCTATGTGTCTGGTCAAAGAGAAGTGGAAATATGCCACGATGTCACCTTCAATGAAGAAGTTGCCCTCAAGAAAGTTAGGAATCTTCCTAGTTCAAAGGAAGACAAAGAAGAAGAAGAAGCAGGGAAGCAGGAAGAGCCGAAGGATGAACCTATGCCCGATGTTGAAGGGACCAATGGATCCTATTGATCCACCTCCTCCAAATAAGAGAAGACCCTCATGGCTCAGGGACACTCGAGAAGATGCCAAGAGACATATTGCCCCAAGGGGGACATTTCGTGAAAGCAAGAAGCTGAATAGATACCAAGGGTATCTAGCAGCCATGAGTACAATTGTACAATCTGAGCCTGGATCATTTGAAGAAGCCGTAAAGCATCAAGTTTGGAAGGATGCTATACACGAAGAATATGAGTCCATTATGAAGAATGATGTTTGGGAATTGGTCCCAAGACTGGAGGACAAATTTGTTGTCACCTCGAAATGACTCTTCAAGATCAAGCATGGAGCTGATGGTAGTGCTATAAAGTATAAGGCAAGATTTGTTGCCCGAGGCTTCTCTCAAAAAGAAGGCATAGATTATGATGATATATTTGCACCTGTCGCCCGCTATACCACCATCCGATCTATCATTGCCCTTGCTGCAACGCAAGGATGGAGTCTCCATTAGATGGATGTTAAGATTGCCTTTCTGCATGGTTCAATAAAGGAAGAGGTTTATGTGGAGCAACCTCTAGGGTTTGAAGTCCAAGATAGAGACACCTATGTATGCAGGTTGAAGAAAGCCCTCTATGGGTTGAAGCAAGCCCCCAGGGCTTGGTATGAGAGGATAAATAACTACTTGATGAAGCTGGGCTTCACTCGAAGTAATGTTGATCCAAACCTTTATTTAAGGTTGATAGAGAAAGGCCTCTCATTTAGTTCTCTATTTGGACGATCTCTTCCTAACAGGTGCTGACCCTCTCATTCATCAACGTAATAGGGAGTTAGCTTCCGAGTTTGAGATGAAAGACCTAGGACTAATGCACTATTTCCTAGGCTTGGAGGTTTGGCAAAGGCCAGGTGAGATTTTCCTTTCTCAAGGAAAATTTGTCGTGAAGCTACTGGAGAGATTTGGTATGGTGGACTGTAAGTTTGTGTCGACACCGATGGAACTCAACTTTAAAAATTTGTGTGGAAGCGTTGCTGGGTCCGAGCTGAGATATCCCACCGAGTATCGACAACTCGTAGGGGCCCTAATGTTCTTAGTGAACTCACGTCCGGATGTATGTTTTGTAGTGAACACTTTGAGTCAACATATGGTTGAGCCTCATCACATTCACTAGATTGGTGCCAAGAATCTATTGAGATATCTCCGGGGCACAATCAACCATGGGCTGAGATACACTGTCGTGAGTTTGAGACTCCATGGATATATTGATGCCGATTGGGCTGGCAGTGTGGTAGATTGTAAGAGCACATTTGGATGTTGCTCCACCTTGGGTTCTGCTGCGATATCTTGGATGAGCAGGAAGCAGAAGTTGGTGGCTTTGAGCACCGTTGAGGCCGAATACATTGCATCGAGTATGGCTTGTTGTGAAGCTGTTTGGTTGAGAAAGCTCTTTAGTGAGCTGTTTGGACATGTGCTAGATACCACCGTTATCCTTTGTGATAGCTAGAGTGGGATTCGTCTTCCTGAGAATGTTGTGTTCCACGATCGATCCAAGCACAGGTACCACTTTGTCCAGGACATGGTACAGCGAAGCGCCGTAAGGCTCGATCACATAGGAACTGATGAGCAGGTCGCAGATATTCTCATGAAGCCCCTGGGGAAGGTCAAGTTCCTAACCTTCTGTGAGAAGCTTGGAATTGTGGAAAGACCCTATTGTGAGGATCCTGCTTGAGTTGGACTATGAGCTCTAGGAGCTCCTGGGGGCTTGGGGATAGCTTCTTGGAGCTATAAGAACACACGGGGCTAGACTTGCCAAACCTTGTTGTGCTTCTACCCCACCGTTATGATGTTTGAGTTGGTTCACCTTCTATTTTATCTATGCCCCACATGCATCGTACCCATGGAGTTTCAGACTCATGGGAAGTACCTCTCATTTGGCCAATGAGGTGGGAAATGTGGATAGATATCAATAGCAAGACCGATGGACGCATCGGAGATTGCTGTACTCTCTATGTCTAGGATGGCACATGTCCAACACCTTGATCTGGGATCAAGTCTGATGAGGTTCTTACCTCTACACTGACTTCGGGTCAGTAAACTAACTTCAGGTTTGTATGTGACTCTTTTGAGTCTATTGAGGTTTTATCCTCTAAATTGACTTTGGGTTAGTAAACTAAGTTCAGGTTAGTATGTGACTCTTTTTGAGTCTATTGAGGTTTTACCCTCTAGGCTGACTTCGGGTCAGTGGAGTGTGATGTCTTTGTGACTCACTCTCGTTTGTTTGCCCTTGAGCCGACAAAGCATGTTACAGCAGGATGACACAGGAATGCATGATGATAGTACATGATGGTACTGATCACTGGATGGCACAGGTGGATAGATGGAGTTCTCCCTAGTTAAGAGGGAGTGTTAATTTTGGGCAACTAGGTCCAAACTCCATGTTGCACTGCTCATATGATGATGATTATATTTTTGTTGGATTCCTCTTTCGGAGAGGTGCAAGATTGATCTAAAGATCATCTTGTTTGGATGAGCAGAACATATATTTTGATTTTATTTTCCACACATGTGCGATTTGTCAAGGTCGGCCTGAATTGTAATGTAGGCTCACAAGCCCAACAAATGTGTCACATACCCTCATTGATGGATATAAATTGGAGAGACTTGATGCTCATTTGCTCATCATCTCATCACACACATTCCTCATGATTTGATTGGTTCATACAGCCTAGAAGAGGCCTCTCTCTCTCTCCCATGTGTGAATCTGGATGCCAAAAATATGGATGATGCCGGAAATGGATGCCGGAAATATGGATGATGCCGGAAATCTGGATGTCGAAAATCCTTTTGTTGACTTGCGTTGACTGTTTTGGGAGTTGTCTCATGAGGTGTGTGTGACACTGAGGGAAGGCTGATCTTGTACATGTTTGACTAAACCTCCGGGAGGTTGGAAGAGCTGGTTTGACCAGCCAAAGTGTTTGCTGGCTAGGGCACGCTGTTGACTGCTGTAACAAACTTTTCTCTCTATCTTTGCTGGACAAGAAGAATTGTAAATTCTGATTTATTATATTGGCTTGTCTTCTGTCGATCTATTACTATGTTCTATCAGCATTTACTTTCAATGATTATGTGATTGCTAATTTGAATTGGGCCTATAAGAAAGATTGAAGTAAACTGCTTTAAGCATAGAACATACCATGTTTATCTAAATTTAACATCTTTTTCACCCCCGAATTCTCTCCTTATATTTTATTATTTTAATATTTTTAAGTTGAATTATTTATTTTTTTATATTAATCATTTACTTTGACCCTCTTCTCTTAATGCTATTTTATTAATTTATTAATATTCTTTAATGGCTAATTGCCAAACCTCCCTCTATTTAAAGGCTTCGAAGCACTCGTTTGTAATCACTCAATTCTCTGGTCCCTGATGATGGGTGGAGTGTCCACCTGAAACGTTGGACAGGATAAAAAATCCTCCGCACAGTTGTATCCGGAAAATTCTCTCAAATTGAACCTTATTATCAGTGTTAAGGAACAACCCTATCCTGGTTGTTATTATACGATTAAGGAATATTTCTTCATCTTGCACATCCTAGGGGCGTGGGATACTCACTTAGATCTGCCACAGTTTTACCAAAACAGGGATGAATGTCCTCAAGATCTGCTAAACCGACTTAAAAACAAATATGGAGAAGGCAGCAAACACAGGCCACGAGATGAAAGAACACAGAAAACAAGGAAAACACACGAGGACCAACTGCTGAAGCATTATTACTGTTCATTCTTTGGAATTACAAGCAATGTAAGTCTGAATCTCAGGGAATCCAACCCAATTACAATGGAATCTGTCTATTTTATAATGTTGTACCCCCCTTGGAAGCTGTGTCCCAGGCTTCTACATGTCGTCCTTGTACTAACACATCAATGTCTCATGGACTGTGCCCTTTTTGTCAAATCTGGATACGTCTGCTTGTCGATTCAACTAGACACATCATCATCATCTCCCGAACTATTGCACTCCAGAAATATATTTATTAAAACGTAAATGTTGGCAAACTGGAAATAATTATATGCATGTGCTTAGCATCTATGAATTTATGATATCAACCATCAGAGGTGTCAATATTCTGACTGTATATTGTTTATCCGACTTTTGTTCACATAGTAATGTAGGTGCTGGTGTAAGCTGCTCACAACCCCTGCTGTTCTGTTTGCATTTACAGGCTGTACAAATATTCTCCCTGGCTTGACCATGTATGTAGTATCCCAAGGGAATTTTGCCCTTAGGGTTTATAAAATATTAAAATATAACAAGATTTTTCTCCAGAATTCAACAACCTTTCAGTCTAATAATATAAAATGGAAGTATTGTGAGGAAATTAAATAAACAGTCCAGTAGTACATGATCAATTCCAATGTTTGTTCGAGGGTTATTGTAACCAATAAAACCTTTTGTAAAGCCCTAGTAATTCATGACAAAATTTTGCCAATTTAATTCTGCTGCTAAAATTCTAACTCATTAACTCACTGTCCAATTACTGCTTAGTCTGCACTGATTAACTGTCCTTCAATCGACGTTCCTGGCTGAAATCTGCAATCTGTGGTCTGCGGATCTGCAGCCTATGGATCTGCGGCTTGTGGTCTGTGACCCGCGGCCTGCGTCTGTGACCTGCGGCCCACGGCCTGCGGTCTGAAACTGTCATAGAAGTAGCTTTGATGCTTGAGAACAAGACTTGTTAACCAATAAGATAACCACAAAGAGCTGCTTCTTGGCCTAGAATCCGAATTGCTTAAAGATAATTTGCTGTAATAGAACAGATAGAAAAATGGTGTCTAGGTAGGGTGGGATCAACTCCACCGAAACTAGACAAAAAGATTAGATAGGGTGGGATCAGCTCCACCAAAGCTAATCAAAAGAGAAGGGGTCCTATAACCCTCAGAGCCTCAGGCTCAAGAAAAATCAGAGAGATTCCAAATCAAATTGATGATGATCAATTGACTCCAACTTTCCTTTATTTATAGAATTCCCCATGTGGTTTCTCAAATGTGAAGGGTGGCAATGCAACCCCAATTTGGGATTTTTTGCCCCAGCCGACCCAAAATTCACCCAATGTTGGCCCAAACATTGAAAAATTGGATTTTCTCCCTTTATCAAGACTATACCCTACGGGGTTGGATAGGCCACTCCATCCTCCCTTGGCCAATCAATCAATTGGGGACATTATTGTCCCCCCCTTCCCGACATTGCTTGTCCTCAAGCAATGGCAAGTTTGGGTGTTGCAAAATCTGTCTCCCTGCTTTCAAGAACGGGGACTGCTCACTTGTCTTCTGGTCACTTCCCAACCACCTGTTCTCATTCAAAATAAGTGATGCAACAACCCTTGGCCTTCCTCCAGCCTTGTCTTCACTTGCACTATAAGAGTACTTGGCAAACTTCTCTAGTGATGGTGTTTGTGGAGCATCCACAATGGAAAGTCCATCAACAGGATCAAACTTGGCACCAAGATTACTCAGTTTTGAATGAGCCTTTGCATAATTCGGCCATCACTAGACTGGCACATGTAGGGCGAGGACCTACTGTCACCTCGGCCCCTGCCCACACTCTTTAACCCCAACACCTAAACGGCTAAAGGAGGCTTCCCCAAATATTCCCCACTGCTCCGGATATATGACCAGTGCCTTGAATGGAGTCAAATGGGTGAAAGTGTTCTTTGCTTGTTTGTTGTCTCTGCTGATAAAACAGTGAAAACAAAGTGCAAATTTCTAACAACAAATGTTCGTAGTAAAAAATCATTCAATTTATGGCTTAAGACCTATGGATTTTGATCTACAGGTAAAATCCTAGCTGTTTCTATGATTATTTCTTTATTGGGTTGCACGGTTAAAGATTTATGAGTGAATTTAGTTTGCTGTCCTGTATGACAAATTGCTAAGTCTGCGTAAAAACAAAGGGGCAACAAGCTAACTTATGTGTTTTGGCCCACTTCTGGTGCAAATACGCCTCTTGGGAGTTACCCAAGAGTATAAGGGGGTAACAGGGTATTTGTAGAGGTTCTGAGGAACCTCCCCTCTATCTTGTATGACTGAAAATGCGATTTCCAGGTGGTTGGAAATTACTTTTCAGAATTTCTGAGTTATGTAATAAACTTAGGAATTTCCAAGTTTAAGATTTGACAATAAAACAACTGGAAAATATACTAAAGCAACTCTAAAAATGATAATATTGCAAGTACACACTATAGAGCTGTTATAACCAAATCTCAAAAAAGATACTAACTTGTAAAGGCCCAAGACTTGGTTAAAAAGTGGATGGAAATGCAGATCCGGTTGATCATGTATGTAGTATCCCAAGGGAATTTCACCCTCAGGGTTTATTAAATATTAAAATATAACAAGATTTTGCCCCAGAATTCAACAACCTTTCAATCTAATAATGTAAAATGGAAGTACAGTGAGGAAATTAAATAAACAGTGTCCAACAATACATGACCAATTCCAATGTTCGTTCTAGGATTATTGTAACCAATAAAACCTTCTGTAAAGTCCTAGTAATTCATGATAGAATTGTGCGAATTTAATTCTGCTGCTAAAATTTTAACTCATTTACTCATTGTCCAATTATTGCTTAGTCTGCACTGATTAACTGTCATTCAATCAACGTTCCTAGTTCAAATCTGCAATCCGCGGTCTGCAGATCTGCGGCCTGTGGTCTGCGGATCTGCAGCTTGCAGTCTGTGACCTGTGGCCTACGGTCTGCAACTATCATAGAAGTAGCTTCGATGCTTGAGAACAAGATTTGTTAAGCAATAAGATAACAACAAAGAGCTTCTTCTTGGCCCAGAATCCGAATTGCTTAAAGATAATTTGTTGTAATAAAACAAAGAGAAAAATGGTGTCTAGGTAGGGTGGGATCAACCCCACCGAAACTAGACAAAAAGATTAGATAGGGTGGGATCACCTCCACCTAAGCTAATAAAAAAAGAAGGGGTCTTAAAACCCTCAGAGCCTCAGGCTCAAGAAAAAATAGAGATGTTCTAACTCAAGTTGATGATGATCAATTGTCTCCAGTGTTCCTGTATTTATAGAATTCTCCACGTGGTTTCTGAAATATGAAGGGTGGCAATGCAACCCCAATTTGAGCCTTTTTGCCCCAGCCGACCCAAAATTCAGCCATTGTTGCCCCAAACATTGGAAAATTGTGTTTTCCCCCCTTTATCAAGACTCTACCCTACGGGGTTGGATGGGCCACTCCATCCTCTCTTGGCCAATTAATCAATGGGGGACATTACAGTCCCCCCTTCCCGACATTGCTTGTCCTCAAGCAATGGCAAGTTTGGGTGTTGAAAAATCTGTCTCCCTGCTTTCAAGAATGGGGACTGCTCACTTGTCTTTTGGTCACTTCTCAACCACCTGTTCTCATTCGAAATAAGCAATGCAACAACCCTTGGCCTCCCTCCAACCTTGTCTTCACTTGCACTATAAGAGTGCTTGGCAAACTTCTCTAGTGTTGGTGTTTATCTGCAATGGAAAAATCATCAATTGGGTCAAACTCGGCACTAAGTTACTCAGTTTTGTATGAGCCTTTGCATAATCCGCTCCTCACTAGAGTGGCACATGTAGGGCGAGGACCCACTGTCACCTCGGCCCCTGCCCCTACTCTTTAACCCCAACACCTCCAAATATCCCCCACTGCTCCGGATATATGACTAGTTCCTTGGATGGAGTCGAATGGGTGAAAGTGTTCTCTGCTTGTTTGCTGTCATTGCTGATAAAACAACAAAAACAAAGTGGATATTTCTAATAGCAAATGTTCGTAGTAAAAAATAATTCAAGATATGGCTTATGACCTATGGATTTTGATCTACGGGTAAAATCCTAACCGTTTCTATGATTATTTCTTTATTTGGTTGCACAGTTGAAGATTTTGAGTGAATTTGGCTCGCTGTCTTGTATGCCAAATTGCTAAGTCTGTGTAAAAACACAAGGCCAACAAGTTATTTTATGTGTTTTGGCCCACTTATGACGTAAATACACCTCTTGGGAGTTACCCAAGAGTATAAGGGGGTAACAGGGTATTTGTAGAGGTTCCGAGTAACCTCCCCTCTAGCTTGTATGAACAGAAATGCAATTTCCAGGTGGCTGGAAATTACTTTTCAGAATTCTTGAGTTATGTAATAAACTCAGAAATTTCCAGGTTTAAGATTTGCCAATAAAACTATTGGAATATATACTAAAACAACTCTAAAAATGATAATATTGCAAGTAGACACTATAGATTTGTTATAACCAAATCTCAACAAAGATACTTAACCCAAGACTTGGTTAAAAAGTGGTTGGAAATGCAAATCCGGTTGATTAAATCATTCCACACTTGCAAACTTGCAACTTTTTGCTAGATACAAGGGTTAAATGTGTACTATAACAACTTGCATCTAAGATGTGGTTTGTGATATGATGATTATGCCCAAAATGACATGTTGTAAAGTAATAAAATAATAAAAACTAACAAGCTTGACCTGTTGAAGAATGTAACTAGTTTCAGTCTTCATAATTGTCATTTGACTCATGTCACGATGTAATTTCTATGTATCTATCAAAAGAAGAAAATAAATGATGTAAAGATCAGAAGTTTTTTTTTTTAAAGCATGGGTTTCATTCTCAAGTCATTTGTTACTAGGTCAAGCATCCATTGAATGCTCCTAGGGTTTGTTGCGAGTCAAAGTTTCCTTGCCATATTGTAAAAGACCCTTTCAAGCATTTGTATCAAGAAAGGAAAAAATTATTTTATATTTAGAAGTGTCTAAGAGGCTCCCAAGACCAAGTCGGCCATCCTAGGAGAAGTCAGCCTAGAGAGGGCTAATGGAGCCTCTTGGAAGGCTATAAAAAGGAGGAACTTTGACCTATTTGAGACACACATCAAGCACACATATCTTAGATTTGATCTGCAGCTAGAAGAAGAAATGCGAAGGTCTCAAGAGGCAAGAAGAGCCTAGTGAAGAAGGGGAAATATCCTTAGATGACTCGGAAGTCTGAAATTTGGCCTAGAATGCTCACATATGCGAGTAGCCTAGGGTTTCTGGGCATGCAATAGGTTTGAACTGCAGGATGGTGTTGCTGACTTGGTATGTGAGATTGAAAAAGCTAGAAGATCCCTCATCTTGAATAAATATTGCTTCGCTACACCTTGGAGATCTTGTCTTGTGTTGGAGAAGGAACGCTGGTTGGTTGGCTTGGTTTTTGGTGGTAGCCATGGTCTAGGTTTTGGTCTTGGAAGTCTCCTTTGAATTGATTCTATATGAAGAGAACTTCTTTCTTGGTTTTCCTCTTGGAGGAGTTTTTCCTTGACTTGGAGCCTATATCTTGTGTTCATCTTTGCATGGCTGTGATCTTCATTGTTTTGGCATTTATCTGATGAAAAGAACATAAACATAATGTTGAAGAAGAATATAAGATTACAAATAATTGTCAAATAAAGGAAAAATTATGTTAAGATGCTACCCTAATCGATTTTTCAACATGGTATTAGAGCTAAGGACAAGAATATAGGCAACAAGAAGATCACTAGAAGGGTTTTGCCTTGCTCCAAAAATCCAAAAAGAATGCATTGTTTGCATGTATCTTAAAGGCCGAATTGTTCTAGTACAAGACTGAGGAAGGGCATAAGGCTGAACGTGGGATCAAAGGCAAGATTGGGCACTTAAATTCCACTGTAATCTAAATCGAAGGTTTTAGAATTAACTCATGGCACCGAGAGCTGTTTGAAGGGATAATCTACAAGCTAGAACAACAATGTCAAGACCTCTATACAAAGCATTCTAGGCCGAGGGTTCTGGAACATTACAAGAGGCCAAAAATCACTCTTCAAGAAAACCAAGAAGAGGCCTAACCTAGTCTACAAGTTCTGTTTCATTTTTCAAGAAAAGCGAGTTCCGAAGTTTGAAGTTTGGAAGGTCTTGTTGCGACATAATCTAGCAGGGGTCCTAGGAGGGGTACTAGAGGGACTACTACTAGACCTAATGCCAACAATGGGACAAGGACCCATTATCACCTCAGTCAATGTCCCTTGCTTATTGCGGACTTTCACCGATGGGAGGAGCCCCAATATGGAGGAAATCACTAGAGTAATAAGATCAATGGCTATGTATGGGGTGATTTCCAAAGCCCATTCAAAGAAGAGACTTAGACAATGGATTGGTTGCTTTAGAAGCAAGATAAAGGTTCTCCAAGAAAGGCTTGTGAGGGGGCCTAGACCTAGGAGGAAGGGATATACCTAGATCAAATCTTCCTAAGGGTAGTAAATGATCTCTCTTAGGGTTTTGCGAGATGGTGATCATACAAAGATTGGGACCACAAGAGAGACCTAGAAGGTCCAAGCAAGGCCTAGGGTTTGTGAAATTTCAAGGACAATAAGGTGCCCAAGTCAAGCAAGGATGATAGAGGTGAAAGAAAGATTAACTTCCAATGAGTTTTCAAGAGTAAATGACCCCAGGAATGTCGCTAACCAAGAAAGTCTAAGGGCATAAACGCTGTTGGAGCTAGGGCTCGAGGTTTCTCTTAATCTAGCCATGAGATTTGCTTCAAATTTTGAGGATGCCTAGAGGAAACCCCAGCGCAGGAGCAGGCCAACTCGCTCTTCAAAATAATCTTCCTAATGCATTTCGCACTAGGCCCTAGTTGGCCTTCTAGGGTTAGGGCAGAAAATGGGAAAAAAGTGAAAGAAAAAGGATGAGAGGAAGGGTGACAACCACGGGCCTTGACTAGTGCCTACACCATTGGGAGTACGGAGTCATGGGTGCTTATAGTGGGCTAAATTGACCTTCAATGAGGCTAAAATAGGAAGCCCTAACTACCCCTTTTAACAATTACCTTCGTTATCATTAATTAATGGAGTTTCATGGATAAATTATGACAATTTTCCACTAGGAACATTCACTTCATAGCATCAATGAGTAACACATGCAAAACTTCCCAAGATCACAATTTCGTACCATATCAAATAAATTAGGGAATAAATCTTCAGTATGAGAACAAGTTCCATGCATTACACATTTACATAAAGATATTCACTAAAAAGAGGCATTTATTAGACAATATGAAGTATATCCATCCATCAATAACGCATTTAGAAGCTTCAAAAAGATAGCAATATATGCATACATCAAAGTGTATCCCAAAAACTTCCAACTTCTCTCCAAAAATTGCAGAACGAAATCCTCTAAAGAGGCTAGCGAAAGTCCCAAGTGTGATGATCCAACTACAAATGAGGTCTCTCATATTTATATGAGCCTCTCACAAATTCAATTTGGCTAATTGACTTATCTAAACCCTAAAACATATTTTAATGAGCAAATAAGATTAACTTTGGTGACAAGCTCACCAAATAACTCGAAGTACAAAATAAGTCTTGCTAATGAGTCTGAAATGATAAAATAGTGGTGCAAGAGCCATTGGAAGGCCAAAAGAAGTCCTCCATGTGCCAAGATGAAGAGGAGGGCTCCCAAAATGATGACCAAATGGGTGGCCCCTTGGTTTCCAAGAAAAACATCTGTGGTGCTCCCAAGTGGCTATGGAGCACAATGAATGGTCTCATGGATCTCCAACTGGATCAAACAAGTCGATGCTCCATCAATAAGGGCTAGAATGATGATACAAGCCCTCCCATGTCTCCCCGGGTGAGACAAAACCCCATCTGGGCCCTGGATCAACTACCAAGTGTCTGGTGCGAGTATGTGGCTGGCCGGGCAATGTGGATGCCCATGGCTCTGAATGCTCATGTAATATTCCAAATTAGCAGTCAACTAATTGGAATATTAATTTTGTCAATTTTTCCCTTTTCTAATGTTAGCAGAAAAATAAAGTGGGTAAAGGTGACCCACAAATAAATCTCATGGTTAAATTACTTTCCTAAAGCCACCAAGGCAAACATTAGAGCTGGAGTGGGACCCGTGGGGCTAGCAACACGCAGTAGACATCAGCCTAGTGGAAGCACATGAGAGGCAACATTGTAGGAAGTGCAGGGGCAGCGTGGGGACAATAAGGGGACACCAACTGCGCAGTGGTTGGAAGGCAGAGGTGGCAGCGCAGTCCAGTGGGGCCCAAGGGAACGTTGGGGGCTCATCTAGTTAAAAGAGGATGAGAGCAGCTCATTCCTCATTCATTCAGTCATCAACTAATTTTCTGTCTGGTAAACCAAAAGCATGCTTGAGCTGTTTAGCCAAGTTTGCAAGTGCTGTTTAGCACAAAGATTTCCGAGCGGAGATATCAACCTCATCCTTGGGGGACTTCGAGTGCCTACTCAGGAGAGGAGTTTAATTCAGTTTTGGAGAGAGGTATCACAAGTACACTTCAGGATTACGTAGTCCCTTCCAGGGTACCGCAGTCAGCCAGGAGATTACGCAGTCCAATAGTGGAGCAACGTTGGGGAAGGAGGAGAAAAGATATATTTTAGCCAGGATTTTTGTGAGGGGGTCAGCCATTCCTTAGTAGAGTTCTTGAGCAGTTTCCAACGGTTTAGCCAGAAGCCCAGTGTGCCCAACATAATAGCGTATCCAGCCCAAGGGGGTGAATTTCCAGGGTTAGCCTTTCGGAAAATCCTTCGCGGGTTTTTCTGGGTTCGTTGAGGAGAGTCTGGTGTCCAAGTCTCAGAATTTTCTGAGTAGTAGAACAACCCCAATACACAGTCCATTTCCAGCCAGCAGCAACATTTCCAAACAGGGCAACGTAGAGGAGGAGCCACGCAGAGCAACAAGCAACAAGGATTTATGAGTAGGGATTGAGGGATTATTTCAGCCTACCTTGTGTAGGCTGAGGTGCCATCTTCCTAAGCACCATCTTGTACCTTTCCCATTCAGAAAAATTAATAAAATGGCTCAGCAGTTTTGGCTCATTCATGGTGTTTTTGATGTGTATTTCTGTTTGCTGTAGATTAGTCTTTGTATGCTTTATATTACTGTTTGTTCCCAATTTGGGATATTACAGTGGTATTAGAGCTTATAGACTTGGCTTAGCCTATGGAGCACTTGGTCTAGGACACTAGAAGATAGAGAGTACGTTACATACCGAAAGCAGCGGTATAGAAGCAGAGAGCGTAGGCTTGAAATCACACCTGATCAAGAAGACAACGTTTCGGTGGAGGAAGGCAAGGGGAAGGCACCAATCGCAGATGAAAGAGATGAGGGGAAGGAGTTTGGTAACCTCCTAAATTCAGTGCAGGAGCTCTCGAAGAAGATAGAGATGGGTCAGAAGTTTTCCAGAGAGAATAGGCAGAGGGAAATTCCAAGGGAATTTTAGAATGGAGAAGGATCCGATACCTCCCATCATTTACTTGAGCATAACATTGCGTAGCAGGTAGTGCCATGCACCCCACCACACTCTACCATGCCCACATTCTTGACTTCAGGGGCAGGAACAAGAGGACCACAGGAGCCGGAGGTGGCTCACTACGGAGAATACGTTGTAGAATATCAGTCTTATGGGTTGGAGTTCAGAGATGCCCTCACTTTCAATGAATTTTGCCAGCTTAAGAGCAAAAACAGACCATACAGCCAAAACTAAGGAGGAGGGTACATGCAGGGCAATGACCTGCAATGTATCGTGGGCAGACTTTTCTTGCCTACTTTCGATGGGTCATCGAAGTGTTCAACAAAATCTTGGGTAGAGAAGTTGGACATCTACTTTCAGCTTAACCAAATGGCGGAGGTGGAGGCCATCAAGGTGGTAGCACTGCATCTTGAGGGAGAAGCCCATGATTGGTGGTTCCATGGGATGACTACGCTGGGTCATGCAGGAATGACAATGTATGATGAGTTCACTCGGAGGTTTGATCGGAAAGACCTGGATAAACATTTTGTCGAGCTGACCAAGCTCAAACACACGAGGAACCCTGAAACTTACATTTCTGAGTTCTTGAAGCTCTCAGTGATGGTGCCAGACTTGTCCATGCCCAGGGGAGTGTACATATTCATTTATGGACTGGCTAAACCCTTGCGTGGGCTAGTCAGGTCTACTAGCCCTACTACGCTGCAGGATGCAGTAGGGAGGAATAGAGACTTGCAGGGCGCTATGCCGAGGACGAGGGCTACTTTCCCCCACAGACTAATGTTCCAGCAGAAGGGGAAGGACGTGAGAGCCCCACCCCCGAGAGGGAACTAGGGCCAAGGGCCTTTGGATGATGACACCCGGAGAGATTTGAGACGGAGGAAGCTTTGATTCAATTTCCAGGAGCCATGGGCACCGGGTCATCGATGTGCCAGAGGGAAGGCACATTACATTGAGGTCTTCTCTGACAGTGAAGGGGAAGAGGAGGCATATGAGGAGTTGGAGGGAGATGCGAGCACCGGTGCACCGGGAGTGGATCATCCACCACCACCCCCCCCAGTAGCAGCAGGAGCAGCGTTTGCACCCACAGGGGGGGTCCTTGCATCTTTGCGGGGAGTTCCCAAGTACTTAACGCTGAGGATCCGAGGGACAATTCAGGGGCAACATGTCTCAGTGCTGGTGGATAACAGGGCCACACACAACTTTATCGATGCCCAGCTGGTATAGAGGAGGGGCATACAAACATGGAGCTTTGATGGGTTCTCTGTGTTGGTCATGGGAACCATGCAGTGCATGTGTTATGTTCCGGCATTAGTAGTGACCATGGGGACATACACAGTGACAGATCATTTTTTTGTGGTTGATATTCCAGACACCAACGTAGTGTTGGGTGTTCAGTGGCTTATCACACTTGGGAAGGTCACTATAGATTGGGAGACTCTGGAGATGGAGTGGACAAACAAGAAGAGTGGGAAGCGTGTGATGATCAGAGGCATGCACACATACCCTCCACAGACAGTCTCTGCACATCAAATGGAAGCAGATTTCCGGAAGGGAGACATAGAGTGGGCAGTGGAGCTCAGGATTTTAGAGGCATGTTTCTCAGGTCAACTTGTGCACCCGGATGTGCAGACTATCCTAGACCATTACTCCACGGTTTTTGGGGACATTCCACCAGGACAACCACGAGACTAGGGGTTTAAGCACACCATTGAGCTGGTGTAGGGCATCCAGGCAATGATTACCACTCCCTACAGGCACCTCAAAGCCTATAGGGATGATATTGAGAGAGCCATACATGAGCTCTTGGCATTGGGACAACTTCAGGCCCAACACGAGTCCATTTGCTTCTTCAGTGGTTTTGGTGAAGAAGAAGGATGACACACTGCGGATGTGCAT
This sequence comes from Pinus albicaulis, assembly GCA_034641835.2. NCBI lineage: Eukaryota > Viridiplantae > Streptophyta > Pinopsida > Pinales > Pinaceae > Pinus > Pinus albicaulis. The sequence goes on from CM076573.1 coordinate 835,657,864, forward strand.
AGATTACAGGGCGCTGAACAAGAAGACCATGAAGAACCGCTACCCCATCCCCAGGATCGATGAGCTGACAGATGAGTTGAGGGGAGAAAAGTTCTTCTCCAAGATCGATATGAGATCGGGGTACCATCAGAACAAGGTGAGGGACCAGGATGTCCCCAAGACTGTGTTTCGCTGCCACTACGACCATTTCGAGTTTTTGGTGATTCCCTTTGGGCTGACCAATGCTCCGGCCACATTTCAGTCATGCATGAACCACATCTTCCGTGGTTAGTTGAGGAAGTTTGTGCTAGTATTTTTCGATGACATTCTCATCTATAGCCGCACATGGGAAGAACATTTGCAGCACATTGAGGCTGTACTACATATCTTGGAGGAGCAACATTTCTATGCCAAGCTGTCCAAGTGCGAGTTTGGGCTAACATAGATGCTCTGTTTGGGGCATATCATCAGAGTGGATGGAGTGAGAGTCCACGAGGAGAAGCTCTAGGCCATCTGGGACTGGTCGGAACTGAAGAATGTGACGAAACTTCGGGGGTTTGTAGGCATATGCACCTACTACCGGAAGTTTGTCAAAGGATTTTCACAACTTGCAACACCCCTCACAAAACTCACCAAGAAGGGGGCTTTCTGCTGGATAGATACTGTGCAGAGGGCCTTTGACAGGCTTAAGGAGGTAATGAGTAGTTGCTTGGTGTTGGCATTCCCCGATTTCACGTAGCCCTTTGTGCTGGAGTGTGATGCTTTAGGAGAAGGGGTAGGCACAATATTGATGCAGGGGCGTCATCCCATAGCTTTCGATAGCCGAAAGTTGTTGCCACATGAGAGGCTGTACCCCATATATGACAAAGAGATGCTAGCCATCATGCATGCGTTGGCTAAGTTAAGGCAGTACCTTGTGGGGAACAGGTTCCGGGTGAGGACTGACCACGACAGTCTTCGATTCTTCATTGAGCAGAAGCAGTTGCAAGAGAGACATCAAAAATGGGTCAACAAGATCCAAGCTTATGATTTTGACATCAACTATGTTAAGGGGAAGAACAATGTGGTGGCAGATGCGTTATCACAGAGACCGACAACTATGTCCTTGATGAGTATTAACGCAAACTGGAGGGCTCAGCTTTTGGTGGAGTACTCCAAGGACTGTTTTGCATGCAAGATATTAGATGTACAAGTGACGGATGACCAGTACCAGGTGATGGATGAGTTCATCTATCATCGTGATCAGATCTTCAACTGGAGGGCTCAACTTTTGGTGGAGTACTCCAAGCACTGTTTTGCATGCAAGATATTAGATGTACAAGTGACGGATGACCAGTACCAGGTGATGGATGAGTTCATCTATCATCGTGATCGGATCTTCTTGACAGGTAACTCCCAACTCAGGGGGAAGATTTTGCATGCAGCGCATGACTCACCGCTTTCAAGCCATCAGGGGTTCACAAAAACATACAGGGCCATCAGGGAGAGGTTCTCATGGAAGGGCCTCAAGGAGGACGTACTTTGGCATGTCCAGGAGTGCGTATTTTGTCAACGGAACAAAGGAGAGATGAACCAACTAGCAGGTTTGCTACAGCCGCTTCCCATTCCAGAGGGGGAATGGGAAAGCATCTCCATGGACTTCATCACCGGATTGCCCATGGTGCAGGGCAAGGATTGCATCTTCGTAGTGGTTGATCGACTGACGAAGTATGCTCATTTCTTCGCCATCTAAGTTCGGTACACTGCTTCGCAGATGGTTGAGTTATTTTTTCGAGATGTTTTCAGACTCCATGGTCTTCCAAAGACCATAGTCAGTGACAGGGACAGCCGGTTCATGGGAGGATTTTGACAGGAGTTATTCCGTTTGGTGGGCACAGAGTTAACACCCAGTACTAGCTACCACCCACAAACGGATGGACGGACTGAGATAGTGAAGAAGTGGCTAGAAGGCTACTAGAGAAACTATGTCATGGGGCAGCAGAAGGCTTGGATGCACTGGCTTCATTTGGGGGATTACGTGTTACAACACGACATTCCACATGTCACTCGGTATGTCTCCATTTTACGATTTATATGGTTATAATGCTTTAACTTTTTTTGATGTGATGTTTGGAGCTAGCAAGGCCCTTAGGGCCAAGGACTAGATCCAAGAGAGCCAAGACATACTTCGAGCTCTCAAGGATAACTTAGTTGCAACACATAACTAGCAGAAGCTATACACAGATAGAGGCTGCGTGGAGAGGAAGTTTGAGGTGGATGATATGGTATACCTCCGTCTTCAGCTGTACAAGTAGTCCACGCTGAAGCAGAAAGGAGCTGAGAAGCCCAAGCCCTACTTCTATGGACCATACAAGGTGATCAAGCGGGTTGGGGAGGTAGCATATGAGTTGGAGCTGCCAGCCGGGAGTAGGATCCACAACATTTTTCACGGCTTTTGCCTGAAGAAGGATTTGGGACAACAAGGGACAACCACTATGGAGCTTCCACCTACTGATGATGAGGGGCACTTAGTGCTACAACCGGAGGCCATCTTGTACTCCTGGGAGAGGCATTTGAGGAGCAGGACCGTGAAAGAATATTTGATCAGATGGAGAAACCTTTCAGATGAGGATGCCACTTGGGAGGGGGAGAAAATCCTGCAACATCCATCTTTGCAGTTGCTTGAGGACAAGCAATGTTTTGGCGGGGAGGAATGTAATATTCCAAATTAGCAGTCAGCTAATTGGAATATCAATTTTGCATTTTTCTAATGTTAGTAGAAAAATAAAGTGGGTAAAGGTGACCCACAAATAAATCTCATGGTTAAATTACTTTCCTAAAGTCACCAAGGCAAACATTAGACCAGTAGAGGAAACAACGTAAGCAGCGCAGGGGCAACGTGGGGACGACAAGGGGACAACAACTGTGCAGTGGTTGGCAGACAGAGGTGGAAACGCAATCCAGTGGGACCCAAGGAAACGTTGGGGGCTCAGCTAGGTAAAAGAGGATGAGAGAAACTCATTCCTCATTCATTCAGTCATTAGCTAATTTTATGTCGGTAAACTAGAAGCATGCTTGAGCTGTTTAGCCGAGTTTGCAAGTGCTGTTTAGCACAAAGATTTCCAAGCGGAGATCTCAACCTCATCCTCGGGGGACTTCGAGTGCTTGCTCATGAGAGGATTTTCATTTAGTTTTGGGGAGAGGTATCATAGGTACACTTCAGGATTACACAGTCCCTTCCAGGGCAACACAATCAGCCAAGAGATTACGCAGTCCAGCAACGAAGCAGCTTCGGGGAAGGAGAAAATATATATTTTATCTAGGAGTTTTGTGAGGGGGTCAACCATTCCTTAGTAGAGTCCTTGAGCAATTTCCAGCAGTTCATCCAGAAGCCCAGTGTGCCCAGTAGAATAACATATCTAGCCCAAGGGGGTGAATTCTCGTGGTCAGCGTTTCGGAAAATCCTTCGTGGGTTTTTTTGGGTTCGTTGAGGAGAGTCCGATGTCCAAGTCCCAAAATGTTATGAGTAGTAGAAAAACCCCAATACGCAATCCATTTCCAGCCAACAACAACATTTCCAGATAGGGCAGCGTAGAGAAGGAGCCATGTAGAGTAACAAGGATTTCTGAGCAAGGATTGAGGGATTATTTCAGCCTGCCTTGTGCAGGCCAAGGTTCCATCTTCCTAAGCACCATCTTGTACCTTTCCCATTCAAAAAAATTAATAAAATGGCTCAGCGATTTTGGCTCATTCATGGTGTTTTTGATGTTTATTTCTGTTTGATGTAGATTTAGTATTTGTATGCTTTGTATTACTGTTTGTTCCCAATTTGGGGTATTACAACTCACCCTACAAGTGCCATCATGACCCCCTAGAGGGCTTGGATCTTGTATAGGGAGGCCAAGCCTAATATGAAGACCCACCTGCAATCCTATATAAGATCCAATGTGATATCCTCACCTTCCAATACAACATTTCATTAGAGAGATTGAGTAAATAAGCTTGAAAATAAGGGCCCCAAGTGGACACTTCTTAGTGGCATGCCCTTCCAAGCGATATTTAGAATGTACAGGTGTCCCCAAGCTCAAGAGGAAGGTTAATAAGGGACCCTATTAGGTGGTTTCAACCTCTAAGGGAGTGACAGGTCCATGGTACATCCGTCAAATGGCAGGTGTCATGTGAAATAACTGTGGAACAAAGTGGGGTAGTAGGGAAAGCTCCAAGCCACATGCCATTGTACAAGGGTATCTATAATGAGGGAAGTCCACACATGGGTGTATAGATGTAGGAGGGAGCAATCGTGGTACATGAGTTACCTCGACCTTTGTTTTTCCACCCTTCTTCATATGCCTTTTTCCTTTTATTGATTTTTCTTTCCTTTAACTGCTCGGGGCTCCAGGGAATGAGAGCATGATGCGTGTGATAAAGCACTGAATACCCTCTTTAATATTGGGCAACTCATTTCCCACCAGGTGTTGGGACAATTATGAGTTCCTTAATGATGCAAGGGCTCACATAAGGGCCCTAGGAACCAGGGTGATGGCCGTAATGATAGGGGGTAGAGCTCATATATGGCTTTTGCCCACATGCTAAATTCTTATGTCTCGACCATCTTTTAGATTTTATGGTACATTTCTTGTTATAATTGGCCAAATTATGCTTTTAACCTTCTTTTTAGTTGCATCAACCTCCGAGGCATCGTTCCAGGCCCGACCCAAAGTGCAAACAAGGGGAGGGGGAAGCTAACTACTTGTGGACCCAAATAGGAAAAATGTTGAAAGGGGATATAATGAGCGGAGGGGAGTGATGTATATGGTGTCAGGAAGCAGGACCACACAACCATAATCGGGGTTTCCCATGTAGTGCCACTCCTAAATCTAGGAGCCAATAAAGGAGACCCCGTGAGTCTAGGATACAAGACCTACCACCAAATTGGGACAAGGGAACAAGATTACAGACCAAGCCCATTCTTTTCGCCGAATCCCCCCACTAATTCATGTCCAAATGTGTCCAAGAAAAGCAAGCAAATATACCCAATTACATAATGAAAGCCATACCTTTGGGTTTGGAAGTCCCACCTTCAAACATACGATCATAACAAATGAGTGAGGGCACAAAACGATTGGCTCAGGTGGCGGAGAATAGTGGCACATCGAGCTATCTGGTAGTTTCAAGGGGTTGTTGGCTGTCGACTGAAGACATATCTAGGAGATAAATTTCTCCTATGGGTGTCACCCACTGGTGGTGGGTAACATTTGGCTCCAGTTAGGACACAAGGTCTTAGTAGAGTGCACGATCCATGTACTTGGACGGGGAGGTCATGAGAACACCAACAATCTTTTGGGACCGTAGACTTGTTACATGCATATCAAAGATTAAGCACATGAGGCAACATGTTTTTACGACGTCCTTTGATCGCCCATGCTTTTGTTAGTTCTGTTACTGCTCAAACTAGCAGGGATCCTAGGAGGGGATCCCATAGAGAAACTACTAGGTCAAGGGGCAACAATGGAGTGATATCCCACTGTCACCTCAGCTAAATCTCCTTGCTCTTTACAAACTTTCACCGATGGGAGGAGTCCTGGTATGAGAGGACTCACAAGGATGAATGGGTCAATGATGGGATGAGGAGTGATTCCTAAACCCTATTCACAAGAGAGGCTCAAGTAATTGGCTTGCTTGCTTTGAAAGCAAGGTGACTGGCTCTCTAAGAAGGGTATGAGGATACCTAGACCTAGGGTTGGATGATATGCCTTGACAAGGGGTTTCCTAGACTTAAGGATCCTTGTGAAGAAATGGATTCTATGTAATCCTTGTGGAATTTGAGTTGTAGAGTTGTGGGACCACAAAGAACCCAGGTGGACCCAAACTAGGTGAAGGGTATGAAGTTGATCAACCAAGGAGGGGCTTGACCTAATTAGGGGAGAGAATATGATCAAAGGACAAGTTTTCTTTTGAGATTTGAATGCAATGATCCAAGTGAGGACACTAACCCAAATCAACCTAGGGCAAGAATTGGTCTTATGGCTAGGGCTTGCTATATCTCGGGATTCCAAAGGACCAAAGCCTTCACCAAAAGTGCATCCCAAAAACGTCCTAGAATTGCTATACAAAGGAATTCGATTGATGCCCTAGGTGACCCTCTAGGGTTAGGCATAGAATTGGGAAGAGTGAAGAAAAGAAAGATAAATTTGACCACCAAGAGGATGCGAGGATTAATGCCTTGCTTAGGGGGCTTAATGGAGTCAAGATACACCTAGATCGAGGAATTTCGTGAGCTAAGGAGCCCTAATTAAACTTCGCTAGCCTATTCAAGGGTAGAAACTAGGTAATTAGAGATTTATACTTCAAATTTTCCCAAAAGAAGAAGTTTCGAGGTATTTCAACCTAAGAGGTGCCTCTAGGAACATTCACCCAATCCCTCAAAGAGAAACACATGCATTAAATCACTCATTCAAGGTCCTAGAAGAATTTTGCATTACATTAACCCATACAAGAATAATGATAACAATATACATGCATTTGACAAGTAAGATAACAAGAATATAATTTAAAGTTCACTTACAGTAGAGAGGGAGTATATCCATTGATCAACCTTGCATTAGAAAGAAGCTCCAAAGACAATAGCGAAAATCCAAACATCATAGGGCATCAAGAAACTCCAAAAGGTTCATCCCAACATAAAGTGCGAAAATATCTCAAGATATACTAATCCAATCCAAGTAATGATGAGAGGAATGAATGCACCTCTCATCAATTTATACAATCCATAACGGAGTTCGAATAACCTAATTGGCCTAATTGAGCTCCAAATAATAAAATAATGTGCAACATTAACATTCCTTGGTGACAAGCCCACCAAGATAGCTCAAAATGGAAACATAAGCCTCCAAAGGGGGAAAAATAGTAAACATGATGAGTCGTTTGGCCATTGACAAGGCCTAATGGAGTCCAAAGTGTGCCAATGTGTGAGAATATGCTCCAAACATAGTGAAAAAGGGGTTGGCCCCTTGATATCCAAGCATGTCACATGTGGTGTCCCTAAGTGGGTGCGGGGGCACAATGACATCCTCATGGGTCTCCAAGTGGATTGATGATGCCTATAAAACATCTGTAAGGCCTAGGATGATGACATAAGCCATCCCTTTGTCTCCTGCAGTGAGACACATCCTCATCTGGACCCTGGAACCTCTGCCAAGTGTGGTACAAATTTGAAGTCGGTTGGGCATGGTGATCCAGGTGCATCATCCTCATCCAAAAAAGTGGAACACGAGCAATCAATGAATGGTACTAGGGATCCATGAAGTGCTCTTTGTTATGGTGGAGGCCCATGGCTCTCTACGCTCACCCTACAATTTCCAATGTGGCCCTCTGGAGGGCTTGGACCCCGTATAGGGAGATCAAACCCAAATGGATACCCACTCGCAATCTTGCATACGATCCAATGCATCCCCTTGCCCGCCAGTACAAAAAATCATTAGAATAATCGAGTAAAAGAGTTTACAAATCATAGAATCAAGTGGGCACTTCATAGTGGCATGCCCTTCCATAGTGGGCTTTGGCATGTACAAGTGTCTCCAAGCTCAATAAGGGGGTTAACCAAGGACCCTATTAAGTGGTTTTAAACTTTAAAGGGGGTGACATGTCCATGGTAGATCCATCAGGTGATAAGTGGCATGTGATATAATGATGGTATGAAGTGGGGATCAGGGAAAAGATCCAAGCACATGCCATGGTACAAGGGTAGCTATAATGAGGGAAGCCCACACTTGGTATAAGGGTAGCTATAAGATTCCGAATGAAATTTTAATCTAAATGCACCTAATATAGCATGATAATATAATATGATGCTAGTTCTAATGAAAAAATAAATATGCAATGCATCCTACTCTAATATGCATATTACGTCATACAAGTACTAAGTGTAATCATAGACCCAATGCAACCAACATATGATCCAGTCAATATGAGAACAACTGCCCTAGGAACTAGGGTGATGGCCATAATGATAGGGGGTAGAGCTCATGTTTAGCTTTTTCCAACGTGCTAAATGCATATCTCCTGACCATCTTTTTCATTTTATGGTACATTTCCTGTTATAAGTGGCCAAATTATGCTTTTAACCTTCTTTTTAGTTGCATCAACCTCCAGGGCATCGTTCCAGGCCTGACCCAAAGTATATACAAGGGGAGGGGGAAGCTAACTCCTTGTGGAACCAATGGAAAAATGTGGACCCGAATGGGAAAATTCTGAAAAGGGGCCATAATGAGCGGAGAGGAGTGATGTATATGGTTTCGGGAAGCGAGACCACACAACCATATTGGGGTTTCCCATGTAGTGCCACTCCTAAAGCTAGGAGCCAATAAAGGAGATCTCATGGGACTAGGATACAAGACTAACCACCAAGTTGGGACAAGGGAGAAGAGTACAAACCAAGCCCATTCTTTCCATTGAATCCCCCCACTAATCCATGTGCAAATGTGTCCAAGAAAAGCAAGAAAATATACCCAAGTACATAATGAAAGCCATACCTTTGGGTTTGGAAGGCCCACCTTCAAACGTACGATCATAACGAATGGGTGAGGGCACATAAAGGTTGGCTCAGATGACGGAGAATAGTGACACATCGAGATATTTGGTGACTGCAAGGGGTTGTTCGCTGCCGATTGAAGACGTATCTAGGAGAAAAATTTCTCCTATGCGTGTCACCCATTGGTTGTGGGTAACATTTGGCTCCAACTGGGACAAGAGCTCTCAGTAGAGTGCACAATCCATGTACTCGAACGTGGAGGTCACGAGAACACCAACAATCTCTTGGGACTGTAGACCTGCTACCTGCACATCAAAGATTAGGCACAAGGGGAAACATGTTTTTATGACGTCCCTTGATTTCCCATGCTTTTGTTAGTCTTAAAAAAATTAATAGGAAATAAAATTTTGAATGCAATTTTAATCTAAATGCACCTAATCTAGCATGATAATATAATATGATGTTAGTTATAATGAAAAAAGAAATATGCAATGCATCCTACTCTAATATGCATATTACATTATATAAGTACTAAGTGTAATCATAGATCTAATGCGACCAACTTATGATCTAGTCAATATGCGAATAATTGCCCCTATGCTTACTTATGGAATAGATCTAAAGGCAACGATAGGAATGGATATATGGAAGGTCACAAGGGCGGGAGGTGGGAAAATAAAATGTCCACACATGGAGGATCACGAGCGAAGAGGGAGTAAAGGGATGCAATATACTCCACATGATCCTCTCTTTCAACCAAAAGATAGAGATATCAACAATTAAGCTCATAAATTTTCGATGAATGACAACCTCAGGCATATCATCCTCATCATGGTCCTTATCATTTATATCATGCTTTGTGGCCACCATAAGGCCATGATCGGAAGAAAAGGGAGACCGATGAAACAAAGAGACACAAAAAGTAGGTTGTCCATGGTGATCATACTTAGGAGAGAGAGGATTCCTCATTGATAGTGCAAGAAGGGTTGAGGAAAGGGGCCACATGCAACTCAACTACATCCTCATGCTTGTGAGGAATGGAAAGGATCCTATTGATATCATCGTCATCGGTGTCATAGATAGGGTCCTTGTCAAAATAGTGCTCATAAACCTCTCATTTCCCCTCTTCATTATGAAAGTAATCACTGATATCAATGTCCAAAGGGGTTGCAGGATCATCTTTTCCAAGGTCTTCATGATGCTCAATGAAGGCTTCCTCTTGGATGTCCAATGTTGGGCATACTTTAAAATGTCTAAGAAAGCTATCAAAGGATTCCTCAATAGATGAGATGCTCCTATGTTCGTGATTATGTAGCCACGTATTATGATCATGGAGTGATCTCATGAATAACATTATAAGGACATCTTGGTGGACCACTCCACCCTTTGAAGTATGTGCAACAAATCTTTCTACATGTTCAATTGCATATAATGGATCACCATCAAACTTGGGCACACCACGTACCATCTTCCATGTGACATGATTAGGGTGTCCAGGGATGTCAGTGATGTCCAAGGCAAAAAATTCATCAAAGAAAGACATCCTATTAAGATATACATGCAATTTATGTAGGAGTTTCCAGGGTGAATTTAGAGATGCCTAGATAAATTCTTGCTCCACCATACAAGCATTGAACTTAAAGTTCGATGAAGAAATAGGGCTTCGTTCTTCCATTGGAGTCGCCAAGAATGATAGGTCAATATTTTCGTATGGGACTAAGACACACGTCTCGTGTCCCCAACAACAACCCCAAAAATGTTGCCACACAATCTAGCAACGGTCCTAGGAGGGGTACTAGAGGGACTACTACTAGACCTTATGACAACAATGGGACAAGGAACCACTGTCACCTCATTCAATGTCCCCTGATTTTTACGGACTTTCACTGATGGGAGGAGTCCCAATATGGAGTAAATCACTGGAGTAATAAGATCAATGGATATGGGTGGTGTGATTTCCAAAGCCCATTCAAGGGAGAGACTCAGATAATGGCTATGTTGCTTTAAAAGAAAGATAAAGGCTCTCAAAGAAAGGCTTGTGAGGGCGCCTAGACCTAGGAGGAAGGGATATTAAATGCAAGGGATATACCTAGATCAAAGCGTCCTAAGGGTAATAAAGGATCTCTCTTACGGTTTTGCGAGATGGTGATCATACAAATATTGGAACCACAAGAGAGACAAAAGATCCAAGCAAGGCTTAGGGTTTGTGAAATTTCAAGGACAATAAGGCGCCTATGCCAAGCAAAGATGATAGAGGCCAAGGAATATTAACTTCCAATGATTTTTCAAGAGAAAATGACCCCAAGAATGCTACTAACCAAGAAGGTCTAAGGGTAGAAATGATGTTGGAGCTAGGGCTGCACGTTTCTTTCAATCTAGCCATGGGATTTACTTCAAATTTTGAGGATTCCTAGAGGAAACTTCAATGCAGTAGCAAACCAACTCGGTCTTCAAAATAATCTCCCTAATGCATTTTGCAATAGGCCCTTGTTGGCCTTCTAGGGTTAGGGCAGAAAATGGGAAAAAGTGAAAGAAAAAGGATGAGAGGAAGGGTGACCACCACGGGACTTGACTAGTGCCTAGACCATTAGGAGTATAGAGTCATGGGTGCTTATAGTAGGCTAAATTGACCTTCAAGGAGGCTAAAAGAGGATGCCATAGCTACCCCTTTTAACAATTACCGTTGTTATCATTAATTAATGGAGTTTCATGGATAAATTATGACAATTGTCCACTAGGAACACTCACTTCATAGCATCAATAAGTAACACATGCAAAACATCCCAAGATCAAAATTTCGCACCATATCAATTAAATTAGGGCATAAATATTCACTATGAGAATGAATTCCATGCATTATACATTTAGATAAAGATATTCAACAAAAAGAGGCATTTACTACATAGTATGAAGTATATCCATCCATCAATAATGCATGTAGAAGCTCCAAAAAGATAGCAATATATCCATACATAAAAGTGCATCCCAATAACGTCAAAATTCTCTCCAAAAATTGCAAGTCGAAATCCTCTAAAGAGGCTAGCAAAAATCCCAAGTGTGATGATCCAATTACAAATGAGGTCTCTCATATTTATATGAGCCTTTCAAAAATTCAATTTGTCTAATTAACCTATCTAAGCCCCTAAAACATATTTTAATGAGCCAATAACATTAACTTTGGTGACAAGCCAACCAAATAGCTCATAAGCACAAAATTAACCTTCGTAATGAGGTCAAAATGATAAAATAGTGGTGCAAGGGCCTCTGGAAGGCCAAAATAAGTCCTCCATGTGCCAAGATGAAGAGGATGGCTCCCAAAATGATGACCAAGGGTGTGGCCCCTTTGTTTCCTAGTAAAACATCTGTGGTGATCCCAAGTGGCTGTGGAGCACAGTGAACGGTCTCATGGGTATCTAACTGGATCAAACAAGTCGATGCTCCATCAACAAGGGCTAGAATGATGATACAAGCCCTCCCATGTCTCTTCGGGTGAGAAAAAACCCCATCTAGGCCTTGGATCAACTGCCAAGTGTCTGGTGCAAGTTTGTGGTCAACTGGGGAATGTGGTCCAAGTGCATCATCATCTATGTATGATTGGGGCACGAATGAGTAGTAGGTAGTGCTGAAGAATCCCATGGCGTGACAATCAATGCTCTGATGTGGTGGAGGCCCATGGATCTCAACGTTCACCCTACAAGTTCCATCATGACCCCGTAGAGGGCTTGGATTCCGTATAGGGAGGGAAAGCCCAAGATGAAGACCCACTTGCAATCCTGTATAATATCCAATGTGATATCCTCACTTTCTATTACAACAATTCATTAGAGAAATTGAGTAATTAAGCTTGCAAATCAGGGGCCCAAGTGGACACTTCTTAGTGGCATGCCCTTCCAAGTGGGATTTATATTGTACATGTGTCCCCAAGATCAGGAGGAAGGTTAATAAAGGACCTTATTAGGTGGTTTCAACCTCTAAGGGAGTGACAACTCCATGGTACATCCGTCAAATGGCAGGTGTCATGTGTCAAATAATGGTGGAACTGATTGGGGTAGCAGGGAAAACTCCAAGCCACATGCCATGGTACAAGGGTAGCTATAATGAGGGAAGCCCACACATGGGTGTATAGATGTAGGACGGAGAGAAATCGAGGTACATAAGCTACCCTGACCTTTGTTTTCCCACCCTTCTTCATAGGCCTTTTTCCTTTTATTGATTTTTCTTTCTTTTAACTGCTTGGGGCTCCAGGGAATTAGAGCATGATGCATATGATAAAACAGTGAATACCCCCTCTAAGGTTGGGCAACTCATCGCCCACTAGGGTTTGGGACAATTATGGGTTCCTTAATGATGCAGGGGAAAACATAAGGGCCCAAGGAACCAAGGTGATGGCCATAATGACACGGGGTAGAGCTCATGTTTGGATTTTTCCCAAGTGCTAAATTCTTATGCCTCAACTATATTTTGCATTTTATGGTACTTTTACTATCTGGAATCCTACTATAGCAACTGATTAGATTTCTTCTATTTGTTTAAATGAACAAATTATTTATCGTGTGCTACAGTAAATATTGGAATAAAATACACTGCAGTCTTCACAATAAAAATTATGCAGAAAGTAAATGTAAGGAAAAATACTAGCACAAGTATACACACATTAACACTATTATTTTTGGACAAATGTCCCAGAAAAAACCCAATGTGGGAAAATCAGTGCAGCAATTGAGGGTTTATGTATTATGACGTAATTTTCTAAGTACAAGTCTATGATTGTCGAAACTGATAAATCATAAAGAGGAAAACTGACAAATAAAATCTCGTGAGAATATCCCACTCTACCACGGGAATCTGACACTGACCTTAGTTCAAGATGAGCTGCTCTGTGCTGCCTCTGCATGGTCTCTGTGCCACAATTGAAGCTGCCCTCTATCTCTATGCTGGATCTTTCTGCTGACTAGAAACGAGGCCCTTCCTACATTCGGAAGCTTCCTCCGGTGACTGCCACTGAACCCCAACTATTTCCTCAACAGAAATCTAACTCCCTCTGAATCTCTGCGCAGTCCCTGCGTAGCTTCTGCGTGGCTAGCTCTGCAATGCTCTCTGTGGCATTTACTGCCTCCACTATTTTTCACTCTCCAGATCAGGAAACTCTTCCAAGCGGAATTTATCCTTTCCCCTCTCTGTGAGAATCCTCTCGACCGATCTTCTCCCTGAGCACTACTCACTAAATAATTTCGATCTCTAGATTCTTTCTTCATCTCGATGTGTTTTCCAAATTCCCCATCAAGTCCTTCTTATAATATTCTCATTAAGACTTCAATAGCCGAGATTAAATCATTAATAAACGACTAAGATTAACTTGAATTGATCTTCATCTTCTTTAGAAGATTCACATTTTGTTTTAATTAATATCCCTTAATTATTTTAGTTTCCTAAGTTTAGACTTAGGGTCCCATTTAAAATAATTAATTGTTTTCATAAAAAATGACCTGAGTGGAATTTCCCAAAACACTTTCTGGGTTCTTTGGAATACACATGCCTAAGCCTCCTTGCAAATTTTGAGACTTAGAGAACATCCTATGCTACCAAAAATCAACACTCCCTCTTAGCGAGGAATGCGCTCTAGCAATACATCCAACTGAAGTATTGCTCTGATTCTTCAACATATCCCTCTGTGCTGCTGATGTCTGACACTGCTTCCCACCAATACTGCGCTAATGCATTTGTGCTGCTGTAACTATGAGACATCATTGGAGGCCTTATTCACCACCATACATGATATTCTTGTCAGCACGTGGGACAAGCATTGCATAATTTTGCATTGTTTGGATCCTTCATTGAACCCAAAATAATACAGCCATGAGTAGCTGAATGGTGGACCTTCCCATAGATTCCCCCCTCACATGGATGGTGAAATTTCATAGGGGAGGAAGTATGCATTGAGACAAATATTTCAGGATAGAGCATCCCTTGATGAGGTGGAGGATTCCTTTGCAGAGTTTTCCACTAGCACTAGGCGATTTGCAAGTTATGATATGATTAAAGACAGGGGGCTAAAAATCCCTATTCTTGGTGGGAAACTCATGGGGCAACAAGCCCTCCTCTATAACAGTTAGCCATGAGGCTCCTCTCTCAGGTTACTTCATCCTCTTGTTGCGATAGGAATTGGAGCACATATGGGAATTTTTAGTGTCAAGAAGAGCAGGCTTGAGCAATCCAAGGCAGAGACAATGGTGTATGTGCACACCAAACTTCATCTTATTTACAGGCAGAGGGATGAGTGGGTGAAGGGAAATATAAAGATGTGGGATATATTTCCTGATGATATGGGTTTGGACAACAATGTTGATTTGGAATTGGCCAACTTGGATCTTAATGAGCTAGTGCTAGAGCCTGTCACTTTTGATGATGGTGATACTCTTGAGGAGTCATCCTCCACACCAGGAGATGCAAAGATAACATTGGATGCAGAGGAGGAGGTTGCAGAGGAGAGCAATGGTGACCATGACAGTGATGTTGATTTTCATGATGATTATTGATGAGATACCTACTACCTTGTAGTTGTTTTGTATTTTCTATTTCTATTTTCCATTGACATTGTTATTCAGGAGTCCTCAAGACTCAATACCTACTATCTATGTAACACATTTTAATTTTGATGACTTAATGAGAAAACTGCAGTTCATTGTCTTTCTCCTATTGGATAATATATGAATCTATCACAATTGTATTTGTATGCATAATGTTACAACTTACAAATTTACAATGTAGAATCTAGATCTATGTATGAATTTGTATCATGAATGAGAATATGTGTAATATGAAATCATTGAAATTATCTATTTAGTATTAATTTTTAATATATATAATGTGTCCTATGTGTCCTATTCCAAGGGGTCTATGTGCCTCGTGGTGGAAACTCGAATTTGCGTGTCCCATGTCCCTGTGTTAGGTGACTTAGACAAGAAGTTTAATAGCAAGATCCCTCAAAAACCAAATCGAAGTGAAGGAAAAAAGAAGATTGAAAGTGATGTTGCTCCAAGAAGTCATGATCAGGTAATCAAGGACAAGGAACAACAAAGGATTGACCCCCCTCCAAGAAATAATGTCTTTAGGAGATCATCAAGGCAAGACATTCTATCCAGGTACCCTATCATGTTTAACGACTATTGTTTTGCATGTACTAACTTTGGGCATAAGAGTAGGAATTGCAAAGGTTATGACAGGGATGATCATCAAAGACATTATCAAAACCCTAGAAGCAATGTTGTAGGATCACAAGGCAAATATTCAAATGGCTTCGTTAGCAGAAAGTATATGTCAGTTACTCCATCATTTAGGTACCATATAGAGTGCTTAAAATGTCATGACTACAGACATATAAGTCGTGATTGAATATACAAGATGAAATATTCCATGAGGGAGAACTCTAATATCAGGTACAAGAATGTCCAGAGAAGAAAATAAAAGCAATAAGATCAAGTGACTGAAGAAATCTCAGAAGTCATGCTCTCAGGATTTGTGAAGTCACAAAACTATGATGAATCCACCAGTGAGAAGGAATATGTTAAGGTTCAGAATGATCTTACAACAAGGCAGGTTCATATATCGTTCTAAACAATCTAGCCTGGAGTCTCACTGTCCTCTAAATATTGAAAAGGGGGAGTCCAAGTTCCAATGGTTGAGAATTTGAAGATCTATCCTTCTATAGGTGGACAAATGGCAGAAGTAGTTAGAGAAGTTCTCAACATTTTGGGAAGATTAGTAGAGTAGTAGATTTGGAAAGCGAAGTCATGGACATAATTGCAGAAGGACCCATGGTTTTTATTAACAGATAGAATCAACTGTGGTAAGCCATGAGAAGCATAGCACGTCAGGGGGAGAAAAAAAGACAAGGATAGATATGCATTTTTCGGGAGACAAAGGAAGATATTTCATTAGGGGGAGTAACCCTTTACCATTAACGTCAAAGGGGGAGAGAAATCAGGAGAAGAAGATCAAAAGCATGAAGGTAGGGGGAACACTAATCACGGGGGGAGTGTATGTGTTGCCATCAATGACAAAGGAGGATATTGTTGAATTTTGTTTTCATTGATGCCAACGTCGGTCCTTGAACGCTCTTAATGTTCATCTAGTTTGCATTGACTGGAGGCTCCAAATTTTGAATTTAAAAATTTTAATTTCACAGGTTGGCTCCATGATATTGGGCATGTCAGCCCTTTAAACGGGCCATTCCATCATCTATATATATGGAATAACTCATCCTCTCCAATGAGAATCTGAGGAAATCATTCTATTTCTCTAAGGCTAGGAGAAGAACGCTAATCTTGTGTAGGAGGCTGAAATTCTTGAAGTCTTGTCTGGGATTATTTGCTATTCTTCTCTGTGATCATCTGAATTTATTTTGAGGCTTAAATGTTCATCATTTTTAGGTTCTTCATTGAAAAAAAATATTGCAATTTTGTGAGGGATTGAATTCTGGTTTTTTGTGGGTTTCTTGGTGGCAACAATGTTCTAGTTCTGTGGCCGTTTTCCAACCCTTCAAGAGCTCACATCTGAGATTTTCTAAGGTCTGGCGTGTATCTATTTTGGCATATCTTGAAGCAAGTTCTGGCCATTTTTTTGCAGAGACTTATGACCTTCATTTCATCCCTGAGGAAGTGACTTATCCACTCATTTAAAGGGTTATTTCTCTGTGGTTCTGAGCCCTAATCCAAGCTCTCTTGAGGGAAAATTTTAGAGGAAATATTGTGTATCTAGTTGAGAATGAATGTAGATTGTTTCGGGATTTATTGTAGACATCTCTAAGGTCTATCCAAAGCTATCTTTATGTCAATATGTTATGCTTTCCTAAGGCTAATTTGGACTCATGTTTAACTCTGTTTCAAAGGTATTATTGGCATTAAATTCACAGTTGCTTGATGTAAACTTCATTCCCTAGTTCGAGCTATCTAAATCATCTTTTGTTGAAGGCCTTGTTTGGACAATTTTTGCACCTCAGGAGGACGAAAATTTGATTTAAGGGTCAACCCTAAAGACCATTATGTGATTGTTCTATGTATTAACCTAAGGTTTCAATTTAGACCTGATACACAAGTTCAGATGCCTAGTCAAATTCTCTGAATCCCATCTAGGGCTTGTTCGAGGTCTATCCCTAAGGACAAATTGTAGCAGATCAAGCATCGTGATCCTAAGAAAAGTAGACCTCTTTAAGACCTAAGTCCGACCCCTTCTAAGGACATTTCTTTAGAGAATACCTTGTGTATTATTGAATGTGCTACAAGCATCCTTGAGAACATGAAACATACTGTGCTTACTTCAGACTCCCAGTATATATATTCGTGGAGCATTGGATGAGGAAAAATTCAAGAGACTCTGTCTTGATTTTTCTTTTTATTGTGAATAATCTAGGTTAAGCACTGTGAAAAATCACTGTACTTGTTGAGAGTGATTTAATTTAACTTGAGACAGATCTAGAAACTCCATTTGTGGATTGGATAGACTCCCCTCTATCCATCTCGACGTCCTTCAGCTTGTTCTTGAGAAAGAGGATTTGGTTCTCATTGTTTGCTTTGAACATCCCAACCAACTTGTCATACATATCCTTAAATGTTCCGAAATCAGAATGTAAGCAACCAAATGTTTTTGAATGGATTCTTTGATGATATTCTTAGCATTGGCTTCACATTTCTTATACTTTGTCTCAGTAGCATCCGGTGCATTTGAAGGAGGCTCTACCACATTTCCCTGCACATAATCCATGAAATAATTTTCTTCTAAAGTCAAGTCCAAAGACATCTTCCATGCATGATAGTTAGATTTATAATTGAGCCGCTTATCCTCAGATTTGAAGTAAGATGTAGAATCCATTGAAGCTCTGTCCTTGTCCAACTGATCTTAGTGATTTCTTTTCTCTCTCTTGCTTGGGATTTGTCTTCACCTGGGATATGATACCATGTTAATTTTAGTTAACAATGGTATGTTCTATGCTTAGCACAATTTACTTCAATGTTCCTTTAGCAGCCCAATTATTTCTAGTAGCAATCACATTAACCATTAATCACATTCACAATAAATGCAGATAGAACATAAAAACAAATGCAAAAGAAAAGCCAAGACAAGAGAACACCAGATTTGGCGGATGTCAGGGAAAAACCCCAATGTGGGGAAAACCCTTTGATCAATTCTTCTTCTTATTATTCAATATTTCAGTAGAGAGAGAGAGAGAGTAAAAACGTTAAATAGACTAGCCCAATACAAAGTCAAATCAGCCCTGTTAAATTCTGTAGTCTACTACAGTCAAACTTCAACCCTAACCAGAAAGTCAAATTGAGTTAAAACATCAATAAAACACCTCCTTTGAAGTTGAGTCAAAGGAAATAAAATTCAACCTCCAACAGTTGTCAAAGTCAACCCAACATAGCCACAAAAAATCTGGTCAAACTCAGTTATCCTATGGTTAGCTCTGTGGTCAAACAGGCTTGCGGTCAATGCAAGCCAAACATATCTTAAATCCTTGATTTATGTGCCAATCAATGCGGCCTAAATAAACTGAAATTATGCGCTCAAAACCGCTGTCAAAATAGGGCAAAACAACATCGATCAACGTTGGTCAAACAATTTGAAATTCTGCAATTTTGGTTATGTGATTTAGCCCATAAATTTTGTCCTCCTAGTCGCACGTGTGAGAGGGAGAGAAGCTGCCCAAGTTGTATGAACCAATTTGATGAAGAGAGAGAGAAGAATGTATGAGTGATGGATGTCCAAATGAGGTGTGAGGTCACTTCTATTTATACAATTCGTTGTGGGTGAAGAGACACGTCCATTGGGCTTCTTGAGCCTACATTCAGTTGAGGTTGACCTAAACAATTTACACATGTGTGGGCATAAATTCAAAATCACACTTTCGTTTGTCTGAATGAGATGATTTTTAGATCAATTTTGGTCCTCTCAAAAATAGGAATTTAATGCAATCATCATCTCCATCAAATGAGTTGTCTCGAGGTAGAATTTGGCCCTAGTTTCCAATTTTAACAGGAAGACTAGGCATGTATATTTTAGGTAGGATTCATATGTATAGAATCTTGTTGGTCATAAATGATGCATGGTGAATATTACATTTGGTTATATTATGTATAAAATATGAATTTTACATACTCTAGAATGAATAAAAGATTAAGACTTTCTCACTATAATATATAGAATATTGATCAACATCTAGCATAGTCTTCGGAAGAAAATTTTAACTTGGTAATCAAGTTTGATCCTTGGGAACTCTTATACATGAAGGGAGATTCTTGTGAAGATGAACCATGAGGATGTTGATGTTTTGTTGAGAAGAACATCATGATGAGGTAAGTCAAATATTAATATTTCTTGTTGGTTATCTGGTTGACATATTGTTTTTCTACCTAGAAAGATATTGCGGGAATACATGATGGTAGTTGAGGCAAGTTAAATTGTATGGATTGAATGTTGAGGCTAGCTCAACATATTATTTTGGAAATTTTGAGTCAAGATGTCTTCATCTTGGGATTAAAGGGTATAAGTGCGAGAAGATAACCTGAAGTTAAAGTTCGTAGAAAGAAGATCACTTCCTTGAGGAAGTTATGATTAGCTTGAAGATAAATAAGGCTCAATATTATGCCTTCATTAATAAATACAAGATGAAAGTGATGTGAAAGATTAATCCTATCACAAAGTGAAAATGATAAGATGCCTCAATGATACCCAGGAAAGAAGAAAGCTCGATACAGAGGAAAGAGGGAGCCATGCAGCTATTTCCAAAAAGAAAAGGTAGTTGATATTCTTTTGGAAACAAGTTAGAGAGCTTGTGGTTATGACTTCTCATATTAAAAAGAATTCAGGTATCTCCTCTATATTTGAGAGGGAGTAAAAGAGTCTCCTTGAACAGGAGAAAGGATCTATTCCCTAATCAAGAGGGAATAGGGATACCCTCTCTGGTTGAGAGGGAGTGATGATGAACATCACATGTGCATTCTCTTCTTCATGTGTCATGCACTTGAAGAGGACTAACAACCGTAAATTTAACTGAAGGCCATATAGAGAGAATGGTGGAGGATTGGATAAGCATCTGTGGTTTCCTCGAGGATAGACAATCCAAGAAAGGAAAGGTACCGACACTCTTTGAGGATAAGACATGTATCCAAAATAAGAAGAAAAATATTCTTTGAGGATTTGGAATCCAAGATAAGAATAGTCCTAAATGGACATACCTAGTGAACATCCAAATGGGGTATGTGCCATAGAGGTAGTGCGGTATCACACGTAAAGCCTCCCAACATAATGTTCTCGAATGAATTTTATCTTGTCAAGTTAGGCCTTAATGACAGTGTTGGTTATAATGATGATGCTTACAACTGGCTTATCAATCTAACTCTTATTATGAGAACTCTTCAGTCAGAGAATGATGTTGTACTGGTTGTACAGTTATGAATACCTCCTTAGTTAAGAGGGAGTGTTGGAAATGTAACTAGTTTCAGTCTTCATAATTGTTATTGTAATCATTTCAATATGTATCTTATGTAACTAAAAAAAAGAATAAAGAAAAAGTTATTATTTTAAACATAGTTTTAAAAAATGAAATCGGTGACCAGACCGGTCCACCTATCAAACCGGGTTTCAAACCAGGATTGTTCAAATCTCAATGAACCCGTCTTTAAAAATACATGAAATAATTAGTTTTAAATGAAAAAAAAATATTTTTAAGATTTAAAACCATGATTTCAAAGTTCAAACCAATAGAGATAAAATATGCAAATTTTTCTCATCTATATATCAGGTAAAGGTGAATATTTCAAATTGGCACAGAGTGTAATACATATCAGCAACATAATACATAATAAATGAGGCTCTAAATGGCCTCTAGAGTCCAAAAAAAATGTTATAAGCTATGGGGTCATTGGCCTACTACAAGTCTACATATCAGTGATCAACATGATCACTCCTCATCATGATCAAACTCATCACCACTACTAGATAAGGGATCATCAACATGAGATACACAAATAATCTGGCTGAGTGTTTGAGGATTCCTAAAACTCCTCTGCAACCTTAGCAATAGTGGTAGTAGTAGCAGTAGAAATATACATCTAAAAAAAAAATAACTGATCAACATGATCATTCATGGAACTCATCATTGATTCAACACTACTAGATATGTGATCATCAGTAAGAGGTACATAAACATCATCTCGCTCAAACTCTTCTGACTTGGATTGCTCAACCTTATAAAATGATAAAAGTTGAAAAATTTTAACATGCCTAACCAGTGATTTTGGTTTGAGTGAAGGGTTCATCTCCTCAACCTTATAATGTGGTAGAAAATGCTTAGCATGCCTAACCAATTACTTTCCTTTGAGTGAAGGGTACATTCTTGTTAAGGCTATGGTAGAAGAGTTCAACAATCAATACTAGCAACATCAAAAAAGTTCAAAAATCAATGAAACCAACATCAAGGTTCATAAAGGGCTTCATGCTCTTGATCAAATGAAAATCTGTTAATTTTTGGAAACTAGGTCCAAACTCCATGTTGCATTTCTCATATTATGATGATGATATTTTTTTTGGATTCCTCTTGTGGAGAGGTGCAAGATTGATCTAAACATCATCTTGTTTGGATGAGCAGAACTTATATTTTGATTTTATTTTCCACATGTGCAAATTGTCAAGGTCGGCCATATTTGTAATGTAGGCTCACAAGCCCCAAAATATGTGTCACACACCCTCATTGATGGATATAAATTGGAGAGAGATGATGCTCATTTCATCATCATATCATCACACACATTCCTCTTCATCTGATTGGTTCGTACATCCTTTGGAAGCTTCTTTCTCTCTCCCACATGTGAATCTGAAGTTGGAAAATTTCGGACTGTTTTTAGGGCTTTTTGGACAACGTTGACCAACGTTGACTTTTGGTCAACCCTTGAATTTTGACTGCGGTTTTAGCACATAAATTTCGATTTTTGGAGGCCGTACTGCTAGGCACACAAATCGAGGCTGAACGTTGACTTTGACCGAAGCCCCTTTGACTGTAGTGTTGACCAGTGTTGACTTCTGCATTGATTGGTTTCTGTTGACTTGCATTGAATGTTTGGGAGTTGTATATGAGGTGTGTGTGACTCCTAGAGGAAGGCTGACCTTGTATGTTGGAAGAGCTGGTTTGGCCAACCTAAGTCTTTGCTGGCCAAGGGCATCCTATTGACTGTTGTAACAAACATTCCTCTCTATATTTTCTAGACAAGAAGAATTGCAAATTTTGATATATTTTTTGGCTTGTCTTCTGTTGATCTATTGTTATGTTCTATCATCATTTTACTTTCATGTTTATGTGATTTCTAAATTGAATTGGGCTTATAAGAAAGATTGAATTAAAACTGCATTAAGCATAGAACATACCATGGTTATCTAAAATTAACATGGTATCAAAGCTGAGGTGAAGAAAAATCCCAAGCTAGTGTGAAAAGAAATCACCGAAGAAGTTGTCTTATCAAGGACAAATGGCCTCCTAAACCTACAAGGGTTTCAAATCTGATGATAAGCTGACTGATAAGTCTGATTATCATGCTTGGAAGAAGTCTTTAGATTTGGTATTGGAAGATCAATATGTCATGGATTATGTGCAGGCGAAGATAAATGAGGCTCCATCAAATGCACCGACTGCCACAAAGACGAAGTATAGAAAGGGGAAATCAAGGCGAAGATGATTATCATGGATTCTATACATAAGCACTTGGTTGCTTATATCTTCGAGCTAGGCACATCTAAAGATATGTATGATAAGTTGGTTAGCATGTTCAGGGATAGCAATGCTAATCAAGTTATCTTTTTCAAGAACAAGTTGAAGAATATCAAGAAGGGAAAATATGAATCGATTCAATCCTATTTTATGAGGCTCACAAAAATTAGGAATGATCTCCTAGCTATTGGAGAAGAAGTATCTAATCGAGAGCTCGTCCTCATTGCCCTTGGAGGACTTCCCTGAGACTGGTATGTATTTAATACTATGATTCTTAATAACAATGTGATTCCTGATTTTGATGAATTGTTGACGAGATGCACTCAAGAGGAGACAAGTATGATGGAGAGAGAACATCACTCGAATGGGAATGGAGGTGAACCTATTGCCTTTATTGCTCATGCAAATAAGAGGAACAATGGTGGTCTGAGAAATCAAAACCATGGAAGGGCGGGTCCCAAAGGAAGAAAAGGAAGATGTTACACTTGAAACAAGTTTGGTCACTATGCAAGAGACTGCCCCAATAGAAGGGACTCTCCTAGAGATGGAAATCAAAGGAACATCAGGTTCAAAGGAAAGAGGAAGGCTCCCTATGATCGAAGTGGAAATGGGCAACCTTTCAAGAGGTCAATGAATTCCAGGTATGATGAATCTAATGTTGTTGATAGGAAAAATGAATACATTCTTATATCTGCCCTCTCTGCTACATCTCCTTCCGATACACTGGATAATTGGTTGATTGATAGTGGCTCCTCAAGGCACTTCACTGGATACAAGGAAGCCCTCTCTGATTTGATTTAAAAGGATACTAATTTGGAAATTATCCTTGGAGACAATGCCACCTATCTCGTGAAAGGGACAGGGACTATGACCCTTCATCTAAATCAAGGTCAAGTGCTCTACTTGCAAGATGTGTTGTACATACTTGACTTGAAGAAGAATCTAGTGTCTATCTCGACAATGGAAGACAAAGGATTCAAGGTGGAATTCATTGATGGAAAGGTACACATTTGGAAGAGGAACTTCAAATAAGCGTTCACTCTTGGTTTTAGAGTTGATACACTCTATCAGGTTGGAGGAAGTCTGCTGGGGGCCTTGACATGTGACACAACCCTTCAATCCGAGCTATGGAATTAGAGGTTTGCACACCTTCATTTCAAAGCCCTTCCCCAAGCAAGGAAGGTGGTGACAGGGATGCCCGAATTCAAAGATAATCATGAAGGTGTATGTCAGGGTTGTGCCGAAGGAAAGCATACAAAGGGACCATTCCTCTCAAGTGTCACGAAGACATCTGATATTTTGCAATTGATACATTATGATATATCTCGTATGCTTCCCGTAACATCCTTGGGAGGATGCTTATGTTATATCACTTTTATAGATGACTTCTCCTGCAAGACTTGGATATATTTCTTGAAGAAGAAGGATGAAGCATTCAAATGGTTTTGTACCTTCAAGGCCTTGGTTGAAAATCAAACAGGGAAGAAGATCAAAATTTTGAGGACCGATAATGGGACCGAGTATGAGTCAAATGAATTCAATGACTATTGCAGGGAAGCTCGCATTAAGAGGGAGACCACCACTGTGTATACTCCCAAAAAAAATGATGTTGCTGAAAGGAGGAATAGAACCATTTTGGAAGTTTCCCGTGCCATGATTTATGACCAAGGTATTCTGAAGTTTCTATGGGGAGAAGTTGCCAACACCGCTGTGTATGTTAAAAATAGATTCCCACATTCCGCATTGGACTCCAAAATTCCCGAAGAAGTCTTCTTTGGTAAGAAGCCCGATGTATCTCATTTTAGAGTTTTTGGAAGTGTTGTTTATTTTCATGTGCCGAAAGAAAAGAGAAGCAATTTGGATGCTTCTGGGAAGAAAGGAATGTTTATGGGCTACAATGAAACCTCGAAGGCATATAGAATCTATGTGCCTGGTCAAAGAGAAGTGGAGATATTCCACGATGTCACCTTTGATGAAGATGTTTCCCTCAAGAAAGTGAGGAATATTCCTAGCTCAAAGGAAGACAAAGAAGAAGAAGAAGCTGGAAGGCAGGAAGAACCGAAGGATGAATCGATGCCCGATGTTGAAGGTCTGATGGATCCTATTGATCTGACTCCTTCAAATAAAAGGAGACCCTCATGGCTTAGGGATACTCTCGAAGATGCTGAGAGACATATTTCTCCAAGGGGAACATTCCGTGAAAGTAAGAAGATGAATAGGTACCAAGGGTACCTAGCAGCCATGAGTACTATTGTACAATTTGAGCCTGGAACATTTGAAGAATCCATAAAGCATCAAGTTTGGAAGGATGATATGCATGAGGAATATGAATCGATCATGAAGAATGATGTATTGGATTTGGTCCCGAGACCAGAGGACAAATATATTGTCACCTCGAAATGGCTCTACAAGATCAAGCATGGAGCCAATGGAAGTGCTAAAAAGTAAAAGGAAATATTTGTTGCCTGAGGCTTCTCTCAAAAGGAAGGCATAGATTATGATGATATATTTGCACCTGTTTCCCACTATACCACTATCCGATCATTCATTTCCCTTGTTGCAACGCAAGGATAGAGTCTCCATCAGATGGATGTGAAGATTGCCTTTTTACATGGTTCAATCAAGGAAGAGGTTTATGTGGAGAAACCTTTGGGGTTCGAAGTCCAATATAGAGACAAATATGTATGCAGGTTGAAGAAAGCCCTCTATTTGTTGAATAAAGCTCCTAGGGCTTGGCATGAGAGGATCGATAGCTACTTGATGAAGTTGGGCTTCACTCGAAGTGATGTTGATCCAAACCTTTATTTTAAGGTTGATAAAGAAATGCCTCTCATTCTGGTTCTCTATGTGGACGATATCTTCCTGGCAGGTGCTAACCCTCTCATTCATCAGTGTAAGAGGGAGATAGATTCCGAGTTCGAGATGAAAGACAAAGGAATGATGCACTATTTCCTAGGCTTGGAGGTTTGGCAAAGGTGAGGTGATATTTTCCTTTCTCAAGGGAAATATGTCATGAAGCTGCTGGAGAGATTTGGGATGGTGGACTGCAAGTCCGTGACTACTCCGATGGAACTCAACTTTAAGAAGTTGTGTGGAAGTGTTGTTGGGCCTGAGTTGGGAAATCAAACTAAGTATAGTCAACTCGTTGGGGCCTTGATGTTCTTAGTGAACTCACGTCCAGACATATGTTTTGCAGTGAACACATTGAGTCAATATATGGTTGACCCTCATCACATTCATTGGATTGGTGCCAAGAATATTTTTAGATATCTTCGGGGCACAATCAACCATCGAATGAGATACACTGCCAATAGTATGAGGCTCCTTGGATATACCGATGATGATTGGGCAGGCAGTGTGGTGGATCGTAAGAGCACATCTGGATGTTGCTTCACTCTTGGTTCTACTTTGATATCTTGTATGAGCAGGAAGCAGAAATCGGTTACTTTGAGCACCGCTGAGGCTGAATACATTGCAACGAGTATGGCCTATTGTGAAGCTGTTTGGTTGAGAAAGCACTTCATTGAGTTGTTTGGACATCTGCTAGATACCACCGTTATCCTTTGTGATAACCAGAGTGGGATTTGTCTTTTGGAGAATCCCGTCTTCCACGACTAATCCAAGCACATTGATATTAGGTACCACTTTGTCTAGGACATGGTACATCGAGGTGCCGTAAGGCTCCATCACATTGGGACTGATGAGTAGGTCGCAGATATTCTCATGAAGCCCCTGGGGAAGGTCAAATTCTTAACCTTCTGTGAGAATCTTGGTATCGTGGACAAACCCTATTTTGAGGGTCCCACTTGAGTTGGACTATGAGCTCTAGGAGCTCCAGGGGGCTTGGGGATAACTTCTTGGATTTATAAGCAACCAGAGGGCGAGGTTCGCCAAACCTTGTTGGTGTGCTTCTTCCCCACTGTTGTGATATTGAGCTGGTTCACTCTCTCTTTGATCTATGCCCTACATGCATCCTACCCATGGAGTTTCAGACTCATGGGAAATACCTCTCGTTTGGCCAATGAGGTGGGAAATGTGGATAGAGACCGATAGCATGATCGATGGATGCATCGGGGATTGTGGTACTCTCTATGTCTAGGATGGGATGTGTCCAACCCCTTGATTTGGGATAAATTCTGGTGAGATTCTTACCTCCAAACCGACTTCAAGTCAGTATGTGACTCTCTTGAGTCTGATTGAGGTTTTAAACTCTACGCTGACTTCTAGTGAGTAGAGCGTGATGTCTTTGTGACTCACTCTCGTTTTTTTACCCCAAGATCCAACAAAGTATGTTACAACAGGACGACACAGGATTGCAGGATGATGATGATGATAGTACATGATGGTACTGGCTGACAGGATGGCATAGGCGGACATATGGAGTTCTCCCTAGTTGAGAGGGAGTGTTAATTTTGGGCAACTAGGTCCAAAATACATGTTGCATTGCTCATATGATGATGATGATATTTTTGTTGGATTCCTCTTTCGGAGAGGTGAAATATTGATCTAAAGATCATCTTGGTTGGATGAGCAGAACTTATATTTTGATTTTATTTTCCACACATGTGAAAATTGTCAAGGTCGGCCAGATCTGTAATGTAGGCTCACAAACCCCAAAAGATGTGTCACACACTCTCATTAATGGATATAAATTGGAGAGAGGTGATGCTCATTTCATCATCATCTCATCGCACACATTCCTCTTCATCTTATTGTTTTGTACAAACTTTGGAGGCTTCTTTCTCTCTCCCACGTGTGAATATGAAGTTGGAAAAGTTCAGACTGTTTTTAGGGATTTCTGGACAGGGTTGCCTTTGGGTCAACCCTTGAAGTTTGACTGTGATTTTAGCACAAAAATTTCGATTTTTGGAGGCCTCACTGCTGGGCACAAAAATAGAGGCTGAACGTTGACTTTGACCGAAGCCCCTTTGACCGTAGCATTGACCAACGTTGAGTTCTGCGTTGACTGTTTATGTTGACTTGCATTGACTGCTTGAGAGCTGTCTTGGAGGTGTGTGTGACTCCCAGAGGAAGGCAGATCTTGTATGTTGGAAGAGATGGTTTGGCCATCCTAAGTCTTTGCTCGTTAAGGGCATCTTATTGACTGTTGTAACAAACATTCCTCTCTATATTTGCTGGAAAAGAAGAATTACAAATTCAGATTTATTATTTGGCTTGACTGTTTTATCAACAATTTAATTTCATGTTTATGTGATTGCTAAATTGAATTGGGCCTATAAGAAAGATTGAAGTAAAATTGCATTAAGCATAGAACATACCATGGTTATCTAAAATTAACACAATCTCATACCCTCATGCATGATAGAATCAAATGGAAACATTGCAAACCCCTAAAACATGAAATCCTGAAAAACATTAAGTCTGTTGAATTTCAAGTGAACTATAAAATTCTAGTTTCTCCATATGAAATCCAATGAGGTCAAAACCATTCTCAAACATCCCGAGTCATTTTATGGTTAAATGTTAAAATTATAAGTAAAAGGATGAAAATGAAAAATAAAGGAAATGCGACTTTTACTTTAAGAATTTAACATTACCATTTATTTCTAGTGTTGTTAGGGTTGATATGTATGAGGCAAATGAGAGGGGAGGCACGATTTTCTTAAAGGGGTTGTTTTTGGAGGTAAACAACCCCAAATTTCCCTCAAAATGGCATCAAAATTCACAAAAATACATTTTGTGGGGTCCGTAGTTGGCCCGGAAATAAATCAATCAGTTTATGAAGGAACCAACCGGTTTATGGCCAGTCAAACCAAAAAACCGGTGAGCCGCTCAGAAAACCAGGTTTTTCAACCGATTTGATGGCCAAGGCTAATGAATTGACCAGTTTGACCGATTTCTAGTTTAGAGCGGTCAGTTTTGAAAACTATGATTTTAAAGCATGGGTTTCATGCTACTTATTGGTGGTCTTCTAGGAAAAAACATGTTCTATATGCTTCTATGGTTTGTTAGGTCAGCATATATTTGTGAAAATTCCAAGTCCGTAATCCTAATGCAGCCAACTGCAAATACTTTGCCTACTTGTTATTTAATGAACAAGTTATTTACAGTGTTCTACTGGAAATACTGAAGCAAATTACTACTGCAACCTTCACTTAATTAATTAAATTTGGTGAAACAATAAACTGAGAAAAAAGAAAAACATCACACAAGACACCGTTGTTTTTGGACAAACGTCCTCGGAAAAACCCATTGCGGGAAAACCAGTGCAACAGATTAGAGGGTTTTATTAAGCAACTATTATTTCTGAATACATCTCTGAAAATCTCTCCAGACAATTCAGTTATAGAGAATATTACTGACAGAAATATTAGTGAGGTTACCTCACACTATCACTAGAAATCCTGGCTGATCCGACCACTGAATGAGATGCCTCTAATAGGCTCTGTGCTGCCTCTGCGCAGTCCCAACGTCAACCCTTCTGGGCACTGCGTCACTTAGTTTGTGGATTGATCTGCTCCCTATAATCTTCGATCTCTACCTCCCAGTCTCACACCCCGACTTCTGGCTTCTGAAATTGATTCTTTAGCAAAATCTCCAGATTTCCTCTTTGCCCTCTACGTATCCCTGCGTGTCTATGCGTCAACCTCTCTGGCTTTGCACTGGGGCTACTGGATCTCTCTCTAACCTTTTTGTTGATGATTCTCCGATCAAGAAATATTTCTCTTAGGAAACTATCTCTGCCCCTCAATTGTGTGAGAATCTCCGATCAAAGTTTTCCTATGAGCACTGCTCACTTCAGAAAATTCGACCTCTTGATCTCTCGGTGTCTTTTTCCAAATAACCCTCAAGTCTTCTGTATAGTCTTCTCATTGAGATTTCAATGGCTGAGGTTAGATATCTAATCAACGACTAAGATTACATTTTGATTTGATCTTCTTTTTCTAGAAGTTACACCCACAGTTTATATTAATATCCATTAATTATTTTAATTTCCTTAGTTTAGACTTAGGGTCTCATTAAAGATAATTAATTTATTAAATAAAACTGTATCTGGGTGGAATTTCCCAAAATGATTTCTGGGTTATATGAAAAAAATGTGTCTAAGCCTCTCCACAAATTTTAGACTTAGAGCACATCCGATGCTACGCCAAATCAACACTCCCTCTTATCGAGGAATGTGCTCTAGAAAATATGCCCTGCTTGACACTGCTCTGACTCTGAAGCATCTCCCTCTGCACTGCTGATGTCTTGACATGCTGTCCACCAACTATTGAGTTGCTGATGTCTGACATGTTGTCCACCAACTACTGTGTTGCTACTGCAACTGCCATAATCAACACTGCAACCGTACTGCAACTCCCTCTCAAATGTTGCATCTGCTACTAGCACTACCACTACTAACTCTACATTGCAACTTAGTTTCTGAGAGAAGAAAATGAAAAAAATCAAAAAATATGAACTAGTGTTCAAGATGCATCTCGATGTTGAAACTTTGATTACTGCTAGTCCCACGCTGTCCCTTTGAAGCATTTCATTGCTACTGCTTTGCTCTATGCCTTTTTGCACTGTTGCAACTCTGCACTGCACTGCTCATATTCTGGCACAACTAACTATTGCATCTATCGCTCCAACACTCCTTTGCACCAACTAAAACTCCTCCAACCTACTACTACTGATCTTGGGCTCCCGTAGCAAGATGGTGATCCAAGAGGTGGACTTTTCAAGGATCCTGCCCAGCTAAAGTTCTTGTGAACTTACAGTTCAATATCACCCCACTTCCCTCCTGGAGATGCATTAGCACTCATGGCATTCTCATCTTCTTCAATCTTTTCGGGCGCAACCTTCGGATCATGATTTTCTTGTCATTTTTCTTCAAAGGACATTGCGTTGCGTAGTGACCAAGTTCACTACACCTGAAGCATTTTATCTTCAAGTCGTCCTTCTTCCATCTCCGCTGCTTTTGTTTCCACTTGGATGCAAGGGATGCATTTTTCTCCTCCTCCTTTGTCTTTGACCCACTGCTACTATTGCCATCAAGTTTACACTTGATTAGGTACCTCCTTAGCTCTTCTTGTTGAAGAGCATCCCAAATCTTTTCCCAGCTCGACAAAGTTGGTCTGCCCAAGATGCTCTGGATGAAAAATTTCCATTCTTGTGTGACTGCATTAAGGGCTAGCCTTACCATCGCGGTAGGATGAGGTGTGTGTTGATTTTTGGTAGCATCGAAAGTGCTCTAAGTCTCAAAATATTTGGAGAGGCTTAGGCACATGTATTCCAAAGAACCCATACATCATTTGTGAAATTCCACTCAGAATGTTTTTTATTAAAATAATTAATTATTTTAATGTGACCCTAAGTTTAAACTTAGGAAAATTAAATAATTAAAGGGTATTAATAAAACAGAGTGTGAATCTTCTAGAGAACATGGATCAAGTCAAGTTATAGTCTTAATCGTTGATTGGAGATCTAATCTCAGTCGTTGAAGTCTCAACGTGGAGGCTATAAAGGAAGGCTTGAGGGTCATTTGGAAAGACACACCAAGTGAATCTAAGTGATCTATTTTCTGAAGTGAGCAGTGCTCAAAGGAGAATTTGATCTATGTGATTCCAGCATAGTGAGGGGCAGGGATAACATATGGAGAGAGATTTTCTCAGCCTGAGAATCATCAGCAGAGAGTGATCCAAAAACTCTCACGCAAAGGCCGATGCAGGGCCACGTAGAGGCAACGTAGAGGGTGAGAAAGAGTCCAAGATTTTGCAGAAGAATCAGTTTCAGAAGCTGTGAATTGGGGTGTGAGACTAGGAGGCTGAGAGTAGTGATTCTAGGCCGGAGATCAATCAACTAGCTAGGTGACACAGGGACTGCGTAGGGACTACGCAGGGGCACTTCATCCAGTGACCAGATCAACCGATATTTTTTCGGTGACTGAGTGAGGTAAAACTCACAATATTTCAGCTAGTATTTCTCTCTCTGTAACTAAATTACCTTTGTGGTATTCAAAGATGTATTCAGAATTTTCTACTGCTTAATAAAATCAAACCCTCAGATCTGCTACACTAGTTTTCCCGCATTGGGTTTTTCCAGGGACTTAAGTCCAAAAATAATGGTGTCCTATGTGTATATTTTTCTTTGCTCAGTTTCCTTGTTTCAGAATCACAAGTAATTAAGTGTAGGCCGCGTCAGTAATTTTCTTCAATATTTCATGAAGAAATATGAAATAATTTTATAATGTAATTTACAAATAAGATAAGTAAATTCAGTTGGTTGCAATAGGATTATATAGATCATCTAGACCTAGGAATTTTCACATGGTATCAAAGAAAATTTTGATGTGAAACAGGAAGAGCAGATCTAGCACTGAAGCGAAGGCCGAATCGTTGCAACAACACTAGATCGAATCCCCAAAGGGATTGCGCAGTTCTAGCCAGAAGGGATAAATTTTCGAGGTGGTATTTTTATGAGTGAGTCGACGGAGAGGTAAGACTTCCGGATCAAGATCTTGTCGAGGTAGAGGGAGTAGCGCAAAGCCTTCACGTAGAGCCATAGGGACATATTTTTTCTGCAAGCAGTTGTTGGGCAGAGAAGCGTCAGACGAAGAAGAAGAGCACATAGTGAGATAATTATTCCTCAGTGAGTTCATTGTCGAGGAATTTATTTTTTCTCGTTTGTTGGGTATCAGAGGAGCAACATAATTACCAGCTCCATCAGGGAGTGTGACAATGTAGTTAGTAGTAGGGGAGAAAGAGGAAAGTTCGATGTTTTCTGAAATGAGATGGTGTTGAACCCTTAGTTAACCGAGGATAGATGGGGTGAATCATTAATTTACCTGGCTATCTAGTCTTTCTTTTTACACTTATTTAATTCTTCATTTCATGATCAACTTAATGTACAATAAAACAACAATATTAATAGTGAGCAGCAGGTATTAAGCAGATTAAATACAGAGTATCAACACATAATCATCATGCACATAGACACCAAATATAAGTGGAAACCCATAAGGGAGAAAACCACATCTTATTATTGTTGTGATGCAAAGGCAAGCTCCAACTCCCTCTCACCACTGATTTTCTATAGGCTCCAACCTACGGGAGGCTCCTACCTCAATTCTGCAAGCTACAACTTGCAAGGAAGCTCTTATAATGTTTCGGATCCGGTCTTGTCACATCTCACACATAAGTTTCGCCGATTATGATATGCGATTGCATCGCAATATCAGCAATCGCAACTTCCAATAGATCGGCTCTTGCGTCTTCTTGTTCTCCCTCGATGCGATGACCCTTGCGGACTCAATGATCTATTAACTCACCTTTATTCACAAGTCCTGATGTACTCGGGCCCACTTATCATTTTATTTCATTCGTTCAAAGTTCGATCTTGGATAAAACATAAACCATCGCATATTAATATTGGTCGCACAGCATATTCAACCAACCCATCCATCCATTTCATCGAACGGTTGATAGCTTATCGCATTCCATAGATGAGAATCCGATGGTCATCGCATTCCGTTGCACTCTCACCAACTTTAACTTTGATTAACCCATGTGATTTCGGTTCACAACTTACCATATAACTGAACCTCATAACATATATTAAACCTCGAACTTCAAATAATAACCTCGGGCCCACAGGGTGTCGTACCTTTCTAATCTCGATACATCGCGCTATGCAAACACCGTTAGATCTTAACTGTTCTTGATTCGATGAATATCGCATTCACAATATACCTGCTGTTTAACATTTCCAAACGTCCATGCACTTTTCCAATGCGATCACCGTTGGATATTTGCTGCATCAAATCGAACGGCTATCGCATTACTTCGACTGCTGACTTTTAATTCTCAAAATTTACGCGAAATAGGTGGTTTTGGTATTGTGATGTGTTGTAATATGATACGATCACGTTCCAAATGGAATAAACCGCTCATGGCCCAAAAGCTGTGCCAAACCAATGGTATGGTTTCCAAAAAACCACTTTCCTTGCGGGCCCCACTCTAATTACCTTTGTTTGTTTAACTGGACCTTAGTAAAAGTGTTAACACCTTTGGAAATGTTTTGGAAATACATCGCTTAAATGAAACTCTTTTGTACCCATGTGACAGCCTTCGGAACATTTAAATAAAGCACTCACACCAAAGTTAATTATAATGCGAACTCATATCATCGCATCACAAATACAAACACTGCCTTGTGTTTTGTGATTTCGGTCTCTGCCGATGTGATTGTCACCGTTGATCTTCCCAGATCTACGGTCCTTGCTGCTGTTGTTCCTCCTGAGCTTGTTCTATATTAAAGTGCGCATTTCTCTCCTGAGCTTGTTCTGTAAAATCTCTGCCCCTTGCTGTGTCTTACAACTCCGCTGCCTCTGCTTCATCTGCTGCTTCTGGTTCAATTCACTACCTTTGCATCATCTGCTGACTGAGCTTCAATTCGCTGCCTTTGCTTCATCTGCTGCCTGAGCTGCCTCTTTTTACTGCCCTCGCTGCCTCTGCTCCCTGTCTGTCTCCTTTGCCTTATTGCTGGTTCTTCTTTGTTCTTTTGCCTCAGTGATAGTTCAGGTGCTACTCCTGTCTTTTCCTTTGCCATCAATGAAAATACTTCCAATAGTATCCCCCTTTGGCATTGATGGCAATACTCCACCAATACTCCAATAATTCCTTCAGGACTTCCTCCCCCTTTCATTCTGAAAGGTGTGTTTTGTCTTCCTCTGCCTATCTTCTTTTGCTTGCTTTTCCTCCCCCTTTGACATCAATGGCAAAGGGTTGCACATTTCTTAGTGTGGTTTCCAAATCTTGTCCATAATACTCTGATCTTGAGGACTTGTTCCATGCACTGTTCACTTGCTCTGGCTCTTTTGTGACAATATTTGTTGACTGATATCCCCCTGGAATGATGCTTTCTTTTCTGAAACCAAAAATCTCTTGCACTTGTCTTCTGCTCCAATCCCATTCTATATATATATATACACACATTCTTTTTCTTTTTTCCGATCATGTCAGAGAGTAGCATCTGCAGACACTACCCCTAGTTTGTCTCTTAGATATTCGAATGGTTCTTTAGCAAGAGGTTTTGTGAATATGTCTGCTATTTGTTCCTTTGTTGGTACGTATTCCAACTTCACCAATTTATGTGCTACTTTTTCTCTGAGGAAGTGGTACTTTATTGGGATGTGCTTTGTTTTTGAATGAAGTACAAGATTTTTTGATATACTTATTGCACTTGTATTGTCACATTTGATAGAAATAGGTTCATCAATTCTTACCTTCATGTCTTAGAGAGTTTGTTTCATCCACATTACTTGTGTGCAACATGCTACTGCTGCTATGTATTCTGCTTCTGTTGTAGATAGAGAGATAGAAGTTTGCTTCTTGCTTAGCCATGCCACCAGAATTTTTCCCAAATAGAATGCATCTCCACTTGTGCTTTTCCTGTCATCCACACAGCTGGCCCAATCTGCATCTGTGTATGCTGTTAATGTGAAGTTTTTTCCTTTTGGATACCATAGGCCATAATGTGAAGTACCTTGTAGATATCTAAATATTCTCTTGATTGCTAGTAAATGATTTTTTTTTGGTGCTGCTTGATATCTTGCCACAAGTCCTACTGCCAACATAATGTCTGGTCTAGAAGCTGTTAGGTATAGCAGACTTCCTATCATGGATCTGTAAAGTTTTTGATCTACATCTATTGATCCATCATTAGCACCTAGTTTGCATCCAGTGATCATGGGAGTTGACACAGGTTTGCAATTTTCCATTTGAAACCTTTTCAACATTTCTCTTAAGTATTTTTCTTGCGAAATGAATATTATTGTGTTCTTTTGTTGAATTTGAAGTCCTAAATAGAAGGTGAGCTCTCCAATAATTGACATCTCAAACTCTGATTTCATTTCTTCAGCAAATCCTTTTGCTAACTCATATTTTTTGCTTCCAAACATGATGTCATCTACATACACTACTACAATTAAGAGTTCATTTTCATCAGCCTTTATGTACAAATTGCTGTCTACTCCTCCTTTCTTGAACCCTTGTTTTTGCAAGTATTTGTCCAGCCTTGAATACCATGCACGAGGAGCTTGTTTCAGACCATATAAGGCTTTCTTTAATCTGCACACATAGTCATGTTTATCTGTTAATGAGAATCCTTCAGGTTGTTCCATGTAGACTTCTTCCTCTAGATCTCCATTTAGGAAGGCAGACTTCACATCCATTTGATATACCTTGAAATCATGATAACATGCAAAGGCCAAAAACATTCTGATTGCTTCCATTCTGGCTACAGGTGCAAAGGTTTCATCATAATCAAGACCTTCAATTTGCGAATATCCCTTGCATAGAATTCTGGCTTTATTTCTGATTACGCCCTTGTTCATTCATCTTATTCTTGAATATCCATTTTGTGCCAATGAAATTTTTCCCAGTGGGTCTTGGAATTAATTCCTAGGTATTGTTCTTCTCAATTTGGTCCAGTTCTTCATTCATAGTGTTTATCTAGTTTTTGTCTTTGCTGGCTTCTTCAAACTTCTTTGGCTCTATTTGTGATAACATGGCTAGGTATACTTCTTCTCTCTGTTCATCTAACTGTCTTCTAGTCTGGACTCCAACATTCTTGTCCCCAGTGATTTGGTCTTCTGGATTATTCTTTTGAGTGTGTCTTGAGGGACCTTTTGAGTTTAATTCAGTATCTTCTGTTGTCTTGCTCAGTTCATCATTATCTTGGTTCTCTTCTTCATGATCATCTGGAGGATTGCTGCATCTTGTGCTTCTTGTTCTGTTTGGTAGATCTTCATCAAATCTTACATCAATGTTTTCCACAATTTTGTGTAGTGTTTTGTTGTAGCACCTGTAACCCTTACTCTTGGATGCATATCCTAAAAATATTCCTTCATCAGCTCTTGCATCAAACATCCCCAGTTTTTCATCATTATTTTTTATGAAACACTTGCTTCCAAAGACTCTAAAGTGCTTGATTGATGCTGGTTTACCATGCCATAATTCGTAAGGAGTCTTATCACAATTTGGTCTCAGATGAGCTTTGTTGAGAATGTGAACAACTGTCTGTACTAATTCTACCCAGTAGGTTTGGGGAATGTTACTTTCTTGCATTATAGCTCTGGCAATCTGTTTTATTGACCTGTTTTGCCTCTCTGCCACTCCATTATGTTGAGGTGTACCTGCAATTGTAAACTGTTGTTTTATCCCATGCTTATTGCATAGGTCTGAAAAATCATAGTCTGTGAATTCACCTCCTCTGTCTAATCTGATGCACTTTAGCTTGCATCCTGTTTGATTTTATGCCAATGCCTTGAATATCTTGAATTTCTCAAGTGCTTCAGATTTATATTTGAGAAATGCTACCCACGTCATTCTGGAAAAATCATTTATTATCAGCATGAAATAAGATTCTCCACTTGGTGTTTTGGTTCTTAAAGGTCCACACAGGTCCATGTACAAGCTGAAGAGGCTTGTAGATAATTTCTCTTTGGTCTTGAAAGATGTGCGAGTCTGCTTGCCCAGTTGGCAGAGTTTACATATGGTATTTGAAGGCTTCTTTATTGCTAGCATATCTCTGACTGCGTTCTTCTTGCTCAGACTGATGATGTAGTCAAAGTTAAGGTGTCCCAATCTTCTATGCCATAACCATGATTCATCAAGTTTGCTTAGGCGACATGCTTCGTCCTTTTATTTCACTATATAGACATTACTTTCTGTTCGAACACCTTTGATCAAGGACTTTTCGGTGGTGCTTGATCTTACTTCACAATCTTGGGCTCTAAAAATGACTTCACAACCTTTATCACACATTTGACTGACACTTAGCAGATTTTCTTTCAGCCCATCCACAAATAGTACATCTTGGGCCTTTCCTCTTCCATTATCTAGACTGACTGAGCCTTTTCCTTTGATTTTCCCTGATTTATCATTGCTGAATGTTACATTCCCAGATTTATTTTCATCAAAGGTTACAAACTTGCTTCGATCTCCAGTCATATGCTTTGAGCATCCACTGTCCAAATACCATTGGTTTTTCTGATCTTGAGCTATTAGAGCCAGTTCACACTTATTCAACTTCTTTTTCCACTGCATGCATCCTTTTGTTTGGTACCTTTCCTGAGAGGATGGACCACATTCTCTGAGAGGACATTTGTGACACTTGGGCCCGATTTGATGGCAGTAAAAGCATTTGATTATGTTTCTGAATGAATTATGTACACGAGTGAATTCTCCATTGTTCATCCATCTCCTTGAGTTTCCATACATCAGTCTTTTTCCATTCGTTATGCACTCCTTGGCTTTATGGCCGAACTCCTTACAGTAAAAACAATACCCATAAAAACAATTAGTGTACCTGATGAAGGGTTGTCTTCTCCATTTGTTTGCTTAAGGTAGTCTTTTCACTTTTTTCATCCTTTGCTGGTTGGAATCGATTCTCCTTTTTTGACAGTATGCAGCAATATGTCCTAGTTTGTGGCAGACATAACAAGTGAAATTTTTCATAGGGGGGAAGAATCTCCTTTGATAGCTTCCAAATTTGATATATTCAGGAGTATATGAGCCTTTTTCAGTTGACTGCTTATTTATTTCATTCTTTGTCATTTGAGGTTCCTTCTTGTTTCTGTTTACTTCATTGTAGGCTTCTACTTCTGTAGGAACCTTCTGAGCTACTTCATTATCCTTAACAACTTTTACAAAAATGATATTCCTGTTATCTTTTTCTTTGCTTGTTTCTCCTTCATAGCCTATCCCAGTTTTTATCAGAGGAGATCTTTGAGCATCTAGTATTTTATTCGATTTATCAGAGCTTGTCATTTGAGGAGTGTTTATTGACAATTTCCTTTGGGTGTTTTCTAATTTCTTCCTCAAGCATACTACTTCTTCTTCCAATTTCTCTTGCTTCTGAATTTTATCCTCAATTTTCTTAAGTAGGGTGTCTTCTACCTTCTTGGCTTCTTCAAGCTCTACTTTCAACTGAATGAGGTCTTCTGAATTTTGTTCTTCTCTTACATATTTGAGGAGAATGTCTTTCTGTTTTCTGCACTTCAATTTAAGTTTGTCTATTTCCTCCAGGGCACTTCTTAGCTCCCCCTCAAGATCTACCTCACATTCTTCATCAGACTCCAGGAGATCGTCTTCAAATTCTTCCTTGGCCATTAAGACAAATTCAGAGGTTCCCTCTTCATTAAAGGATTCATCTGAGCTTTCAGATGCACTGCTGTCTTGCTGAGCATAAAATGATTTTCTATTGAATCTCTTCCCTTTCTGCCAGTTATTTGTTTTGGTTTGCTGTGTTTCTTGAGTGTGATTCTTTTTTTTCTTATGAGGAAACTTAGAAGCATAGTGCCCAACTCTTCCACAGTTAAAGAATTTAAATGGAATTTTACCTTTATATTTGCCTGAGCCTCTATCCAATTTTCTGACAAATTTGGCCTCTTCTTCATCAGAGCAAGAGCATATATCTTCTTTTTCTTCTTTGTTCTTCTCTGTCTTAAAGGCTGCCTCCCTCACATTTGAATTCCTCTGTGGTAGTCTCATCTCATAGGATGTTAATTTTCCAAGTAATTGGTTCATGGTCAGAGTTTCCCAATCAACTGTTTCTTCTATTGCAGAAACCTTGGGGTTAAAGCTGGATGGTAAAGATCTTAGAATATTTTTAACAATTACACATTCTTTTATGGTTTCTCCTAGAGCTTTCATGTTATTCACAATTTCTGCAA
This sequence comes from Pinus albicaulis, assembly GCA_034641835.2. Taxonomy (NCBI): domain Eukaryota; kingdom Viridiplantae; phylum Streptophyta; class Pinopsida; order Pinales; family Pinaceae; genus Pinus; species Pinus albicaulis. The sequence goes on from CM076573.1 coordinate 835,697,791, forward strand.
CCCTTAAGAAGAAGCTGGCAATGTCTTCATCATCATTCATTTTTATATTTTCAAACTGAGCTCTATAGACTTGTAGTTTGGCTATCTTCACCTTTTTGTCTCCCTCATGGATGCTTTCTAATGTATCCCATATTTCTTTGGCAGTCTTGTTGTGCATTACTTTGATAAATTCTACCTCACAGTGCATTCATGGCTTTGGAATTATCTATAAAATCTTGTTTGGCTTCTTTCTCCATGTCAGAATCCTTTGGGGCATATCCCAACTCTACAGTAGCCCAAACTTCTATTCCTAGAGACATTATGTACGTCTTCATTCTTATTTTCCAGAAGGCATAGTTTGTGCCATTAAAAAAAGGGGCTTTATTCGTCGAGCATGCTTCTAGGCTAGCCATCTTGGGGACCTCAGATCTCCTTCCAGTTGTTAAACTGATATAGAAGGAACCTGGCTCTGATACCAATTATTGAACCCTTAGTTAAATTGAGAAGGGGGGGGGTGAATCAGTTTAATGCATTCAAGGTCTTGTAAGTCTTTCTTTTATACTTATTTAAATCTTCATTTCATGATCAACTTAATGTACAGGAAATCAAGAATATTAATAGTGAGCAGCAGGTATTAAGAAGATTAAATACAGAGTATCAACACATAATCATCACACACATAGACACCAGATATAAGTGGAAACCCATAAGGGAGAAAACCACATCTTATTATTGTTGTGATGCAAAGACAAGCTCCAACTCCCTCTCACCACTGATTTTCTGTAGGCTCCAACCTATAAGAGGCTCCTACCTCAATTCTGCAAGCTACAACTTGCAAGGAAGCTCCAACTCCCATCTATTTTCCGTAGGCTACAACCTACAAGAGGCTCCTACCTCAGCCAGCTACAACTGACATCTATCAAGCTACAACTTGATATGGAAGCACCAACTTCCTCACATTACAATAAAATCATATGCTGATTTACCTGGATATCAGCTCTGTTTTGTTCCTTCTTCACTGCTGTCCACCAGCCTTCATATCTGCCTTATATCATCTCTGAATCTTCACAGCTTCTCTATCTGCTCCTCCTTCTTCTTACCCTCTCTGTCTCATTTCTCCATTCTCTAACCTCTTTATGCATATGTTTGTAACATTATTTATGGAGATCACCTCATAACTGTTTGCATTCCACAGGGAATTCGAAATGAATAGGTATGAATCTTTGCCTTCCACCTTCTCATTTATTTTTCATCTCGTTCAAAAGAATATAGTAATATGTACATATTTCAGTTTTACAGTGGATTTTTGTTTTCCTACGGAGACTTGCCTTTGCATCACATACAATAAAAATAATTTTAAATCATTTACATTCACATTTACATAAATCAACTTCACTCAGCCCTTTTTTGGCCCTTGGCTTGCTGTGCGTTTGTCTTTTCTGTTGCTGTCACTGTCTTTTTCAGTTTCTACTGTTATATTGTGAGTGTTCTGCATAATCACCTTTTTCCCGATTCAACTCATCTGCTCCTTTGCTCTGTGTCGGGTCACTTACCCGAGTCTCCTTCTGTTTCCTTCATATTTTTGGCTATACACCTGAGTCTTTTGCCTACACTTAGTATTTTCTTCGTAAAACGAGCATATCCACATGCACATCCACCTTTCAGATCTAACGGTCATCGCACTCCGCTTCATTTAACTTTCCCAATCCGACGGTTGACATTCCATCGTATTGTCGCAATCGCAATTGCAACCTTCAGTGGTCCGATGTGCCTTTGGTCATCTGATTTCCTCCGATGCGATGTGCGGAGGGTCCCACCAGGCAGTACCTTGGCATTTCAACGTTATATGTTATATTTCTCCTTTACCCATCGATGCAATTTAACGAAGGAAAATCTTATACTTTCGGATTTGAAATCCTGTAGACCTTTGCTTTGAATCTGCATTGCATCCGCTCTCTTCATCGCACTTTGCACTTCAGCATTTTTGAATATTCGCCGATGTGATGGATCAATGTAGATCCCAATCCAACTTAACTTAACGATCCAATGGTTTCAATCGACCGTGATCTAACGGTTGCGTTTGGATCGCACCATCACAATTGCAACATTCAACGACTCGTTCCCTTTCTCTTTCGCTGCGCCGATGCGATGTAGTTCTGTGGACCTGATGGATCATTGAACTCGCTCTTATAATGTTTCGGATCTGGTCTTGTCGCAAATCGCACATAAGTTTCACCAATTGCGATATGCGATCGCATCGCAATATCGACAATCGCAACTTCCAACAGATTGGCTCTAACGTCTTCTTGTTCTCCCCCGATGAGATGACCCTTGCAGACCCGATGATCTATTAACTCACCTTTATTCACAAGTCCCGATGTACTCGGGCCCACTTATCATTTTATTTCATTCGTTCAAAGTTTGATATTGGTTAAAACATAAACCACCGCACATTAATGTTGGTCCAACAACATATTCCACCAACCCATCAATCCATTTCATCGAACGGATGATAGCTTATCACATTCCATAGATGAGAATCTGACGGTCATCGCATTCCATTTCACTCTCACCAACTTTAACTTTGATTAACCCATGTGATTTCGGTTCACAACTTACCATATAACTGAACCTCATAACATATATTAAACCCGAACTTCAAATAATAACCTCGGGCCCACAGGGTGTCGTACCTTGCTAATCTCGATACATTGCGCTATGCGAACACCGTTAGATCTTAACTGTTCTTTATCCGACGGATATTGCATTCACAATATACCTGCTGTTTAACATTTCCAAATGTCCATGCACTTTTTCGATGCGATCACCGTTGGATCCTTTCCGCATCAAATAGGATAGCTATCGCATTACTTCGATCCCTGACCTTTAATTCTCAAAAAATACGCGAAATAGGCGGTTTTGGTATTGTGACGTGTCGTAATATGATACGATCGCGTTCCAAATGGAATAAACCTTTCATGGCCCAAAAGCTGTGTGAAACCAGTGGTATGGTTTCCCAAAAACCACTTTTCTTGCCGGCCCCACTCTAATTACCTTTGTTTGTTTAACTGGACCTTAGGAATAGCGTTAACACCTTTGGAAATGTTTTGGAAATACATCGCTTTAATGAAAATCTTTTGTACCCATGTGACAGCCTTCGGAACATTATAATAAAGCACTCACACCAAAGTTAATTATAATGCAAACTCATATCATCGCATCGCAAATACAAACATTGCCTTGTGTTTTGTGATTTCGGTCTCTGCCGATGTGATTGTCACCGTTGATCTGCCCAGATCTACGGTCCTTGCTGCTATTGTTCCTCCTGAGCTTTTTCTGTATTAAAGTGTGCATTTCTCTCCTGAGCTTGTTCTGTATAATCTCTGGCCCTTGCTGTGTCTTGCAACTCCGCTGCCTCTGCTTCATCTGGTGCTTCTGCTTCAATTCGCTACCTTTGCTTCATCTGCTGTCTGAGCTTCAATTCGCTGCCTTTGTCTCATCTGCTGCTTGAGCTGCCTCTTTTTACTGCCCTCGCTGCCGCTGCTCCTTGTCTGTCTCCTTTGCCTTATTGCTGGTTCTTCTTTGTTCTTTTGCCTTAGTGATAGTTCTGGTGCTACTCCTGTCTTCTCCTTTGCCAACAATGACAATATTTCCAACAGATGGAAGCTCACAGACTTAGAAATCAGGATTGGTTGGAGGGATCCTCGAACTACATGATCTAGAAGGAAAGAATCAGATTCCTTCTGGACGAGTATGATCTCAAGGGGTTCGTAGACAACGTGGTTGTTGTGCCTACAGATTTGGATCAAAATAAAAAGTACAATTCCGATATGGAAAAGGCCAAGAGACTTATCCTTGATGGTGTCAAGGATCATATAGTATCTCATATAGCTGGCAAGAATACATCCAGGGAGACATGTGAGGCCTTGTTCGTGCTATACGAAGGAACTTCTGAGTAGCAGAAGATATACTTGGAGCAGAAGCTCTGGATGATCCAGATGCAAAAGGGGGAGCACATTTTTCCACTCCTAATGAGACTTTAGGAAATCCATGATCAGTTGGTGGCTGTGGGATCTACCCCATCTACTAGAACTATGGTGAGACTGGCCCTTAACGCAGTCAATTAGGAGTGGCAAGTTTTTTTCCAAAATATCTTGGGCAAGGCGACACTACCAAGTTGGGAGGCGATGTGGGCATCTCTTCAGGAGGAGATGAGAAGAGATCTGGTCAAGTGTAAACTTGACGGTAGTAGCAGGAGCGGATCGAAGAATATGGAGGAGGAGAATGCAGCCCTCGCATCGAAGGGGTGGCAAGGGAAACTGAGATGCAAGAAGGATGTCTCCAAGGTGAAGTGTTTCAGATGTGGCAAGATGGGCCACTATGCATCACAATGTCCTTTGAAGAAAAAGGATAAGGATGAGAAGCACGATCCAAAGGTTGTAGCCACAGAGATCGAGGATGATGAGTATGCCATGACTGCCCACATATCTCTAGGAGGGAGATGGGGTGACATGGAACTGTAGTTCATCTTGAACTTTAGTTGGGCAGGATCCTTGAGGAACCCACCTCATGGATCATCACCTTGCTACAGGAGCCCATGATCAGTAGTAGCAAGATGGAGGAGTTTTCAGTGGGAGTAAAGGAGTGATGGAGCGAAAGATGCAATGGCTAGCAGCGCCATAATCTAAGCAGTGCAGAGAAAAGATGAAGCAATGCGTAGAGGCACAAAGCAGTAGCTTCAAATACAGAGTGGCTTCAAAGGGAAGCATGGGACTAGAAACAATTATATTTTCAGCGCCGAGGTGCATCGAATAAATGCTTATTTAGTTTTTGGGTGGTTTTAGTTGTTTCTCTCAGCAAGTGAGTTGCAGTGCAGATGTAGTGTTAGCCGTGGCAGTGATAGCATCATAGTAGATGCAGAACTTGAGAGGGAGTTGTAGTACATATGTAGCATTGGCCATGGCAGTGTCAAGGGGAACAATACAGTTACAACAACAACACAGTGGTTGGTGAACAACTTGTTAGACATCAACAGTGCAGAGGATGCTTCAGGGTCAGAGAAATGTGCAACATGCAAGTTGTTAGAGCACTTTCCTCGCTAAGATGGAGTGTTGATTTTTGGTAGGATCGAAAGTTCTCTAAGTCTCAAAATTTGTAGAGAGGCTTAGGCACATGTATTCCAAAGAACCCATAAATCGTTTGTGAAAATTCCACTGAAAATGTGTTTTACTATAATAATTAATTATTTTAATGTGACCATGATTTTAAACTTAGGAAAATTAAATAATTAAAGGGTATTAATAAAACAAAGTGTGAATCTTCTAGAGAACATGGATCAAGTCAATTTATAATCTTAGCCGTTGATTGGAGATCTATTCTTAGACGTGGAAGTCTCAACTAGAAGGATATAAAGGAAGGCTTGAGGGGCATTTGGAAAGACGCATCGAGTGAATCTATGTGATCGATTTTCTGAAGTGAGAAGTGCTCAGAGGAGAATTCGATATAAGTAATTCCAGTGCAGTGAGGGGTAGGGATAGCTTCCAGAGAGAGATTTTCTCTGTCAGAGAATCATCAGCATTGAGAGGCAAACAATGATCTAACAACTCTCACGCAGAGGCTAACGCAGGGCCACGCAGAGGGTGAGAAAGAGTCTGAGATTTTACAGAAGAATAAGTTTCAGTAGCCAAAAACCAGGGTGTGAGATCGGGAGGCCGAGAGCAGTGATTTTGGGCTACATATCAATCACCTAGATGGATGATGCAATGCCTAGAAGGGATGACGTGGGGACTGCATAGAGGTAGCTCAGGGCTTGCCAGGGGCACTTCATCCAGTGACCGGTTCAACCGGGATTTTTTAGTGATTAAGTGCGGTAAAACTCACAATATTTCTGCCAATATTTATGTTTCTTTAACTGAATTAACGTTGTGGTATTCATAGATGTATTCAGAATTTTCTACTACTTAATAAAATCAAACCCTCAGATTTGCTGCACCGGTTTTCCCACATTGGGTTTTTCCGTGGACTTTCGTCCAAAAACAATGGTGTCCTATGTGTATATTTTTATTTTCTCAGTTTCCTTGTTTTAGAATTATAAGTAATTAAGTGTAGGTTGCTTCATTAATTTTCTTCAATAGTTCATGAAGAAATCTGAAATAATTTTGTAATAAAATTTACAAATAGGAGAAGTAAATTCAGTTGGTTGCAGTAGGATTCTAGAGATCATCTAGATCTAGGAATTTTCACAATGTGGACCCTATAGCTGCTAGCTGATCATTGATTTCTTGAAGCCTCAAGAGAAATGGATCTATATTCTCCCCTTCGTGAACCTAAATCATCCTCTGTTTCTGCTCAAAGTACATCTTCCACTGTTCGGAAGATCCTTCGTATAGCGCTGCTAAGGCTTCCCACGTCTGCCTAGTTGTGTCTTTGCTGGCTATGTGGGACACTATGTGATCTTTAACTCCATCAAGGAGAAACCTCTTTGCCTTCACTATATCAGCCTTGTACTTCTTCAGCGGATCTAGATCTTCACGGAAAGCTACCGTACTCATCACGAAAATCTTGAGATCGTATTTATCTAGAAGGCATGTGATTCACACCTTCCAGATTACATAGTTGGAGGCTCCCTCCAACCGATCTTGATCTCTAAGCCTGTGATCTTCCATGGCCATCAAGAAAATGTCAAATCTGATCCATCTCTTTCTTCTCTACGCAACGCTAGAATGGCTTACGCACTCCTTGTTGGAGATGGTAAATTAATCACCCAAATCTACTACTCAGATCTTGAAGAATAGAATACCCTGGCTAGGAACTCCCTTAGGAAGAAAATTCCCTCATTGTGCTTCTTTTCTTTCTTATGATGTATTCTTACTCAAAAAAACAAATTATGCCTACAAAAAACTACGTCCCACAAGTACTTATGCTGAGGCTCTGCACTACTCCCTCTGCCACGACAAGATTTTGATCTAGAAGCCTTTCCTCTCTGTCGACTCACTCAGAGAGAGACTTTCATCGAAACTTCAACCCACCTGGTTTGGACTGCGCAATCCCTCTGGGGATTCATACTACTACTTATTGGAGCTATTCGACCTCCTTCCAAATGTTATCTTTTCTCTTCTTGTTTCACCTACAATGCTCTTATACCATGTGAAAATTCCAAGTCCGGAATCATACTGCAGCCAACTGAAAATACTTCACCTACTTCTTATTTAATGAAAAAGTTATTTACAGTGTTCTACTAGAAATAATAAAGAAAATTACTACTGCAACCTTCACTTAATTAGTTAAATATGGTGAAACAAGAAACTGAGCAAAAAGAAAAACATCTTACAAGACACTGTTATTTTTGGACAAACATCCCCGGAAAAACCCAATGTGGGAAAACCGATGCAACAGATCTGAGGGTTTTATTATTAAGTAGTATTTATTTTTGAATATATCTCTGAATGTCTCTCCGGACAATCCAGTTATAGAGAATATCACTAACATAAATATTAGTGAGTTTACCTCACACTATCACTGGAAATCCCGGCTGATCTGACCACTGAATGAGATGCCTCTGATAGGATCTGCGCTGCCTCTATACAGTCCCAACATCAACCCTTCTAGGCACTGCGTTACTCATTTTGTGGATCGATATGCTCCCCATAATCTTCAATCTCTGCCTCTCAGTCTCACACCCCGATTCCAGCTTCTGAAATCGATTCTTTAGCAAAATCTTCAGATTTCCTCTTTTCCCTCTACGCAGCCTATGCATAGAACTGCGCGGCTTTGCGTTGGGGCTGTTGGATCTCTCCCTTCCCTTCTCTGCCCTTCTTTGCTGATGATTCTCTGACCGATAAATATTTCGGTTCGGAAACTGTCTCTGCCCCTCAACTGTGTGAAAATATCTCATTCAAAGTTTTCCTCTGAGCACTACTCACTTCAGAAAATTCGATCTCTTGATCTCTCGGTGTATTTTTCCAAATGACCCTTAAGTATTCTTTATGGTATCCTCGTTGAGACTTCAACAACCAAGATTATATCTCCAATCAACAACTATGATTACATTTTTACTTGATCTTATTTTTCTAGAAGTTACACCCACAGTTTAGATTAATACCCATTAATTATTTTAATTTCCTAAGTTTAGACTTAGGGTCTCATTAAAAATAATCAATTTATTAAATAAGACTATCTCTGGGTGGAATTTCCCAAAACGATTTATGTGTTATCTGGAATACATGTGTCTAAGTGTCTCCACAAAGTTTGAGAGTTAGAGCACATTTGATGCTACCCCAAATCAACAATATTTTCATGAGTCAAGAGAGTCAACATCATGATTATAAGACCCTTTTGGGCAAGAAGTACCTTGTAAAATAATTTTTTTTGAATCTAGAAGGTCCTGGAAACCTCCAAAATACAAGTCGGCCTTGACAGCTTCAAGTCGACCTAAAGGAGGGAATTCGACCCCTTGGAAAGGCTATAAATAGAGGCAGATTCAACCTCATTTGACACATTCACTCACCAAAGTTTGATATCTCAAAAAATAGTTCTATATAAAGCTAAGAAGAGCAAGAATGCTAGAGCGAAGATCAAGGAAGGAAAATAAGTCTTGAAGATTTTTTTTTAGGCTCTATCTCTCTCACATGTGCGAAGAATTAAGGTTTTTGTAGCTTCAAGGAAGGTCAAAATTGTAGGTCTGAGTTGCAGGAGAACAAGTTGCAGAATCAGGTTGTTGGAAGAGCGAATATTCTGATGTGACTTTGTTGATCTTGGAAGAAATTGTCTTGCTCAAAGAAGGATCTCTTGAAGAATTTGTGAAAATTCAGATATGAGAATCTAAGGAATCCTACTGCATCAAATGAGTGTACTTCTCCTATTAAGTAGATTACATTTACATAATTAATTCAGATTTGAATTATTGAAGTAAATACTGAAGAAACCTACACTGAATAAATATGATTCCGAAACAAGGAAACTGAGCAAGAAATAAATCACACATAGGACACAATTATTTTTGTACTAAGTCCCCAGAAAACCCAAAGCGGGAAAACCGGTGTAGCATATCTGAGGGTTTGTATTATTAAGCAGTATAAAATCTTGAATACATCTCTGAATACCTCAAGGGTTATTCAGCTATAGAGAGAAATACTGGCAGAAATAAATTGTGAGTTTTACCTCACACAATCACTGGAAAATCTGGCTAATCCGGACACTGGAAAGACTGCCTCTGGAGGTCTCTGCGTAGGCACTGTGTCACCTCCTCTAGGACTACGTCACCTTAGTAACAAATCGATCTGACTTCTAGAATCACAGATCTGAGCCTCTTGGTCTCACACCTTGGCTTTCAACTTCTGAATTTGATCCAGAAGCTGAATCTCAGAAAGCCTCTGAACCTCTGCGCAACCTTGACTAGCTCTGCGTTGGATCTACGTCACACTGACTAGCTCTACTGGATGTCTTCCTACATCTCTCTGCTGATGATTCTCCAGATGAGAAAATCTTTCTCTTCAGAAGCTACTTTTCCCCTCACTGCACTAAATCACTTAGATTGGATCTTCGTCCGAGCATTGTTCCGTTAGAAGAATTCGATCTCAAGATTCACTCCGTGTGTGTCTTTCTAAATGACCCTCAAGCATTCCTTTATAGTATTCTCATTGAGAAATCAACGACCGTGACTAGATCTCTAATCAACGGATAATATTATAACATGACTTGATCTCCGCCTTTTCTAGATTATTCTCTTTTTGTTTTATTAATGTACTTTAATTATTTGATTTCCCTAAGTTTAGACTTAGGGTCTCCATTAAAATAATTAATTATTTTAATAAAACATTAATCAAGTGGAATTTTCACAAACGGTTTCTGGGTTCTTTGGAATACCCGTGTCTAAGAATCTCCACCAAATTTGGGGCTTAGAGCACTTTCCAATGCTACAAAAATTGACAGAATTGCCCTGGGGTTTTTGAAGCAGTTATAGGGTCGAAGTTCAAAAAGAAGTTGGCTGATGCAAGATTGATTTTTGTTGATCTGATCATATTAGAAGGGTTTCTTCAAGGGATGACTTGGTACTTAGAGGAGGACTTGGTCTAGGGTTTGGATCTTGACTGTCTCATTTGATGCAGATTTTATAAGAAGACAAGAGATTTTTCTAGGTTTCCCCTTGGAGGGGTTTTTCCCTGGCTTGGAGCCAAATTTTTGTGTCCATTGTCTTTATTATACTACTATTGATATTTGTTTGATGAAAAGATCTCATAAAATAAACACAAGAAGATAAGTAAAGTTCAAAAGAAAATATTAAGGTTAATGAAAAATTGAATTAATAGTTGCCATATTGCGTTCTCCAACACCTTCTTCGGGTTAACTGACCATTGGTTCATTGGGATTTGACATACATGCATCCTCATACCTTGGGTAGGGCCTAGAAATGTACCTTGGGAGGTTGATGCATCTAAAAGACAAAGAAAGAGCATATGATGGCTAGAAGAAAAACAACAGAAAAATCAAAATGCAAAAGATGGTTGGGCCTTACAAATTAGCACGTGGGAAAAATCCAAGCACGAGCTTTACCTCTATCATATGGCCATCACCCAGATCTTGGGCCAATTTTTCCCTTTCTCATCGAAGACAATGAACCCTTGTATGTCCGAACCCTTGATCGGAAATGAACTACCCCATCTTAAAGGAGGTAATAGCTGTTATACATTATACAAAGCAAGCTCTCATTCCTCGATATACAGCAGTAATAAAAGGAAAAATCAAGAAAATGTAAAAGGAAATATAGAGGGGTGGAAAAACAAAGGCCGAGGTAGCTCATGCATACATGATTGATCCCTCCTCACATCTATATACCCAGGATGAGGTATCACATCATATTTGGTCCCTTTGACCGTGGCACTTGGCCATGGAGTTATTTTCCCATTAATTCCATCATTATTCACATGGAATCTATCAATTGAAGGGTAGACTCAAGACATATCACTTCCCTTTGGGGGTTGGAAACACCTAATAGGGTCATCTATTAGCCACTCCTACCTAGGGAGGTAACACCATTACATAACTAGGGCCGCAATTTTGGAAGAGAAGCCACATATGAAGTGTTATTATGCCCATTTCTTTCAATATTGGTTCACTTAGATGCACTAATGATTAATGTACTTGATGATGAAAATTGTAGCACTCGATATTGTGTGTAATTGGAAGGTGGTTCCATCTATAGGTCTAGAACTTAACTAGGACCCAAGTCCTCTAAAGGGACATATTGACACCCACAGGTGATGTGTTGAGAGCAATGAGACTCCAAATATATGTAGGGCATCATTCATTTCCATGGATACCTTCAGTACCCACAACTTCTGCACGTTACCCTATATTATCCATGGGATGATGCACGTGGACCAACATGTCCCCAACTGACTTAACTCTTCATGAGGGTCAAGCAGTTGATCCAAGGCCCATATGAGGTTTGTCTCATACCTTGAGACATGGGAGGGCTAGTGCTATCTTCAACACCCACAAAGTTGGAGAAGAGACTAATATTTTGCAACTTGGAGACCCATGAGACCCAACATTGTGCCCCAAAACCATTTTTGGGGGCTACACGATGACTTGCACATAAGGCTAGGGACAACCCCTAGGACTTGATTTTAGAGGCCCTGTTCACACATTATGGCACAAGAAGGCCTCAATGCAAGCTTTAGAAAGGCCTATGACTAGATGACATCATCATTTCAACCCTACTAATGGAGATTTATCTTATTTGCACACCAGTTACTAGTTCGGCCTGTGACCTAAAGACATTATTGTACATTATTTTACAATTGTGGGGGATCTTTAGAAATAATCCAATTTAGTAGGACTCACATATATTGAATATCATTTCATTTGATCTTATCATCATCAAACTTGTGAATTTGGGCCTCTTTAGAGAACTTGCACTTGTTTCTCGTGGGTAAATTGCAGATCATGAGATGCACTTTGATGTTTGGAAGTTGATTTTTGATGTTCTTTGGAGCTATTTTTTGTCTAATGGAAGGATATCAGTGCATGTTATCTTGTAAGTAAATTTTATTTTTGAGTATCTATTTCTTGAATGTCTTATGCATAAAATTATTGATTCTAGGTTATGTTGTGTGCCCTAAATTATTGCAAATCAATTCATTGAAGAATATCTAGATGAATATTGTATGCATAACCCATCATAACATGTAATGAATGTTCCTATTGGTGAAATCCTTGTAGCTCTCCCATGAAAATCTAGTTTTCCATTGAATGGGTAAATGTTGAAAATTTGATAGCTAGGACATCCATATTTGACCTTATTAGAAACAAATTTGGCTTATCCTAAGCATCCTTGAATCCATATGTCCAAAGGACAAGGAACTCTTCCAATCACTTGGTGATCCACCTTAAATATTTTCCATCTTCCTTCTCTCTAAAATTCAGTCCTTTTAAGGCTAGAGAGGAAAATTAGGGCTTGGTGTGAATTTCTATGGAGGGAGGATTTTGGTGGTCGAAGAACCTAAACATAAAGAGGGAGGTATTAGCTACAAGATCCTTCAATTTGGTGGACATCCACTCCAATTTCATCCATATATTCTCTTTCCCTAGCTGTTTTCCCTAAGAGGAAACCCTATTTTTTCTTCCCTCAACTTGAGGACATCTTGGAAGGCTTCATGAGCCTCGGATTAGCCAATATCCATTGTAAGAAACCTTTTCTCTTGGCCTTGACCTCAAGTTTCTCCAACACTAGCCAAATCTATCAAACCCTAGGTCCTATGCCCTTATTTCTAGGTCTCTTCTTGGAAAGTGAATTGTCTCCTTTGGAGGCCTTGGGCATCTATTGTGTCTTTCTAAGAATAGGTCCTATCAAGGTAACATCATATCAACCTTTCAATACCCTTTATAGGTGACCTTTCCCTCTATAGGGATTCCTCCCATAGGTGAAAGTTCGTAAAGCGCAGGGGGTTTTGGCTGTGGTGACAGTGGGCCACTACCCCATTGTTAGCACTTGGTCTAGATTTTGGTCCTGTAGGGTTCCATATTCGAGACCTGCTAGATTTTGTGGTAACAAGTATAAATGATTATGATTAGTTAATAGCTAATTTTAATGAAATATGGTCAGAAAGAAAGGATTCTCGATTTATTTTGAATGCATTGCATACCATTAAAAGAAATAAAAATGAAACGATTGATGAATTTAAGACTAGATTTGATAGGCTTGTTACTGATATGCCTGACAATTTCAAGGCTTCTAAAAATATTATAATCACACATTACCTACAAGCTTTCAAAGGGAAATTTTATTTTACATTAAATATAGATAAACAAAACACTCTTAACGAGGCTAAGACAAGTGCCAAAGACATAAATGATAGTTGGAACTTAGCGAAGAAGCTTGATTGGTCACTCCATGAATCTAAATTGAAGATACAAACCAAAGTTCCTAGAGGAAAATAAAAGGCTTCAACTTCAAAATAAGAAGATCCTCTCTCCATCCTAACCCACCAAATGAAATAAATGCAATTGACTATGAAATGCCTAAAAAATGAGATGATTCAAATGAAATGTGATCAACGGCCTCAACAATACTTTTAGCTTAGGAATAATTCCGCCCCCCTAAATTTATCTTAAGATCCTAGTACCAAGTTCAAAAGCCTCCAAAACCTTTCGAATCTAACAACGCCCTTGTGCAATTAAGTTAATATTTCTATAGGATGTGTGATGATTTTTACTCTGAAATTATAACTTGCCCTGCGATTCACGAAAGATATAGAGAAAGCAAGTAGGAAGAGCCTAACTTCCGTGACACCTATAATTTTTTCTCTTTTAAGGATATCAGTAGGTTGTTTGGTGAAGAAAATCTAAATTCAAGTGAACCTAAAATGGATAGAGCAACTAGGATTTTTGGTAGGAAACCTACTGAGGAAGAGGGTCATCTCTCCCCTCCCTCTCGTGAGCCATTGTTGATAAACATTGCAGTAAATGATGAAGAAAGGGAGTACCCTATGGAAGATGCCAAAGAAATATAAAATGAAAATGATGGGACTTCTAAGCAACAGGTAAATGAAGAGGAGCCTGATGATAGGATTATTCAAAAACCCACCCACCCTGCTCCATATGAAAGCACAATTTCGACAAGTTGCACTCCTTTCCAAGAAATTGGTATTTATAACATATCTATTAGTGTTTTGGAAGAGGATGATTCAATAAATTGTAATGTTCCAAATGCAAAAAAATGGCAAGTTCTTGAAATTTAACTCAACAAATACTTTAGATAAAATTTTAATTTATTTAACATAATATTTCCATGTAAAACATAACAAAATAAATAGAGTAATGCAATCCAATAACACAATGAACATGAAAATTCTCAGCTTTATTATATTATATAAACTGGGGTTTACATGTTGATACAACCCATATATCTGAAATGAGAAAATAGCCTCAAGAATCTTCTCCAATGCTGCAATGGCCCTCCAAAACAAGTCTGAACCGCAATTGCTAAACCCTCTTATGAATTCTAGATGAATTCACCAAGGGGAGAGATGGGTACTCATCCACTCTCACTGAATCACCCGAGGGTTGTTGTCTTGGGGATACTAAAGCTGAGAATTTGGTTCTCCAATTCTCAACAAATACAATTGTCAATTCCAAGATGTCCCAAAAGATCTCCCCCCCACTCCTTTAAAAGACTCCAAAGAGAGATCTCCAAGGCTCTAGAAGCATCTTATTTTTTTATTTTTTTATTATTCTAGAAACTCCTCCAAGTGAATTTATCTTAAGTGAATTTTTATTTTATTTTATTTCACTTAAGTCACTTTTGGCCTTTTTCCTCCAATTAATTATTTTTCCCTTTTTTTCTTTAATTAAATGACTAATTAAAGTCAATTTTAATCATGGAAAATGGTAAAACGCCCACCATACTCTCTACAGTCACTAGAAGTCACTTCTTAGCATCCCATCCTGTATATCTTCTTGTTCTGGTTCTAATGATCTATTACACTGAGTTATTCCATAAAATATTCCTATCGAAATTCCACCTCAAGCGTAATGCATTAAGTCAAGCACAGTAATAACCCTGTTCTATGAAAATTGTCGGAATGAAAGGAAAGTTGTGCAGATGATGGAATATGCCAAGAGAATGCCATCTGATCCCATAAAAACTCCTAAAAAATCCTTTGGAACCCCTGATGATGTAATCCTGCCCCTGCGGCCTAGCCATCACATACCCTAGAAACCCATCCTGGCTATACTATGGAGGAAAATAAAAATGGAGACATGACAAATCCTCCTGCCCCAATATTGCTTGCCCTCCACTGCAGAGGCATCTGCAAAATAATACGAGGATTCCATATGAACCATTGTGATATGCCATGCCTCCGCACTAACCAAACATGAATGGGTCCCTCAATACCTGGATCCCAAACAAGTCGCTGACTCAATCCACCATCAATGGACCCACGTGGATCCCAAATCCACCATAGCCAATCATCCTTGTCCATACCTCAGGGATCTGGTTGTGCTCTGTCTCTGGCCATAAATGATGCTCCATCACTAGAATACCAACTCATCGCCTCTTTGTAGTCCAACCCTTGACATAGACCAAGGTCAAACCCACTTTGCTGATGTTGGTCTAGTGCTACTGGAAAGTTGATGAACAATCGGTCCATATCATGCCGCCAACTGGAGAATGTAGTACCCCTCATCTCTATATGCCTTTGCTGTAATAATATCTTGACTAAGAATGATACTCCATCAATAGGGTAACAACTCATGATATCTCGCCAACCCATCCCCCGTGGGAAGGATAAGATGTATAGGCACCTATATATGTGATAAGTCCCTTATGTTGCACCGTGTCCAACTCATGCAACACTATCTAGAAAATAAACAATATCCATCTAGAAAACCCTACCTCTCTCCTTATAATGGGTTTAAGTGGTAAAAATGTGTTGTAGGCCTTGTCTATGTACTCCTGGAGAGAGATTCTCCCTAAAAGCATTGCAACTCTACCAGTCACCTGTGCCTCCTTCCGCACCTCATTAGTGGGAAGGCCCAAACATGGATGCACCACCATATCCAAAAGATCCCCCCTCATCTAATCAGAAACTCCATGCTCCTTCGGTCTACTAACCTCTTGCAAAACTATCCTATCAAGCTCCAACACCTCCTAATGACAAGTGTCTGCAAATACTACCACTTTGTTGGTTGTCTGCACATCTGTCTACTCCTCATCAATGGTTGGCCCTAAGGATGTTTCTCATCCTCCTCCATCATGGGATTAACATGAGCCACTAGCTAACTCTCCAAAGATGGCCCATCACGCCAACTGTGCTTCACTATGTTTCTCATGCGGAATGGGAACAATATGTTGCTCATAAATCTCCTCTACAAAACATGGATGCAACTTTGAGTTGTTGTCAACAACTACCCATTACTGCCCATGCTCCTAAGAGGTATTCTCATAAAAACCTGCTACCCACCACCAGTGGGTGACACCCATAGGAGAAATTTTTTTCTCCTGTATTGTCTTCATCTAGTAGCTAGTAGCCCCTTGCAACCACCATATAGCTCAATGTGCCACCATATCATCCACTTGGGCCAGCCATTTGTTAATTTTTCATAGGGATATATTGTTCTTTGCTTTGATAATTGCATTTCTTCATTAACACATTAAGTTAACCCCATAGCATCATAAGATTATTCAGATTTACATCATAATTCAACAACATATGAAACTGTATAGAAAGAAAAATATCATCATCATCAATGCAGCAGAACATAAAGGAACAATAGAAGAAAAGCATGCACAAATAGAGACACCAGGATTGGTCGGAGACCAGGGAAAAACCCACTATGGGGAAAACCCTTGCAAATTCTTCTTCTTAAATTGTAATCAAATGATTTAGAAAAAGAGAGTACAATGATCCATATATTCATCTTTGAAACTAACCAACAAAGTTACTACAACATCCATGAAATGAATCCAACAATTTATATACTCAGAAATATGATTCTAAAGTTTGTACTGAAATGTCACTGTTTGAAATCAACCGTCGAACCCTACAGTCACTGAGTGGAACCTTTGGAATAAAAAAAATTCATATTTTAGTCCCAGATCACATGGAGGAGGAGTCATCTATGCGATTATAGGTTCTCAGTCTCTCCCTTAAGCCTGCCATGCATGCGACTGGGGGTCAAAACTAGACTGCTGAAACCCTAATCTCTCGATCGCATGGATGAAGGGTTGTTCGTGCGATTGGAAGGCTCTAGTTGGATGAATGAGATTTTGAGCATGCGAATGTGGTTGAGATCCTCTTTTTCTATGCCTGCGACTGGGGCCCAAAACCATAAATCAGATATGCGAGCCTCAAACACTGCAATTTCACCTGAGAGCGAACCTATTCCTCCACGAACAAGCCTCAGACCTATGCAAGCCAAAAATCAAGAGAGAGGAGTGTCACATCATTGTCTCCAAATGAGGTAGAGGGAACTTGTATTTATAGCCTTCCAATGGGTCCACTTGGCTTTAGTGCCGACCTTATCAAATAGCACATGTGTGTGAGGTTGACCTAATCCAATGTACATGAGTGGGTTCATAAATTCAAAAACCGAATTCTTCTTGTCCAAATGAGGTGATATTTAGGTCGATTTTGGTCCTCTCAAAAAGAGGAATTCAACGTAATAATTATCTCCATCATGTGACCTATCCAAAGTGTAATTTGACCACATTTTCATATTTTTAACACCATTATGTGGCCTTTCCCACTTGTTATGATCGTATGTTTGAAGATGTGCCTTCCAATCCCCAAGGTATGGCTTTTCATTATGTAATTGGGAAATTTTTCTTACTTACCATGAAAAAATTTGGACATGGATTAGTGGGGGGATTCGGTGGAAATAATGGGCTATTTGTACCCCTATCCCCTTGTTCAAGTTGGGGATTAGTCTTGTGGGATCTCCTCTACTCACTACTAGCTTTAAGAGTGGCACTACATGGGAAACCCTGATTTTGACTACTTGGTCCCGCTTCTAGACACCACATACATCACCCCCATCTTCTCATTATAAACCCTTTCCACATATTTCCCATCCAGGCCCACATTTTTCCTTTGGTTCCACAAGGAGTTAGCCTCCCCCTCCCCTTGTCTACACTTTGGGTAGGGCCTAGAACGATTCCCCGAAGGTTGATGTAGATAAAAGAAACTTAAAAGCATAATTTGGCCTCTTACAATAGGAAATGTACCATAAAATTTAAAATATGGTCGGGACAAAAAAATTTAACACATGGGAAAAATCCAAACATAAGCTCTACCCCTATCTTTATAGCCATCACCCTGGTTCCTATGGCCCCTTATGTGAGTCCCCTGCATCAATAAGGAACCCATGATTGTCCCAACCCCTAGTGGGGGATGAACTTCCCTACCCAAAGGGGGCTACCACTATTATATCATTCACATCATGCACTCATTCCCTTGAGCCCTGAGTAGTTAAAAGAAAAAAAATCAATAAAAGGCAAATGCCACATGAAGAAGGGTGGAAAAAAAAAGGTTGGGGTAACTCATGTACCACGATTGCTCTCTCCTAAATCTATACACCCAAGTGCATTCCTCCCTCATTATAGCTAACCTTGTACCATGGCATGTGGCTTAGAGCTTTCCATGTTGCCCCACTCCATTCCATCATTATTTCATATGACACCTGCCATCTTACGTATGTACCATGGACGTGTCACTCCCTTAGAGGTTGAAACCACCTAATAGGGTCCTTGATTAACCCCCTTCTTGAGTCTGGAGACACCTGTACATTCTAAAGCCCATTATGGAAGGGCATGCCACTACGAAGTACCCACTTGGTTCCATGATTTGTAACCTCATTTGCTCAATTTCACTAATGAATTGCTGTACTAGAAGGTGAGGAGAGGCATTGGATCTTATACAATATTACAGGTGGGTATTCATCTTGGGGTTTGGCCTCCCTATACAAGATCCAAGCCCTCCAGAGGATTCTGATGGCACTTGTAGGGTGAGCGTTGAGATCCATGGGCCTCCACCACAACAGAAAGAATATAG
Organism: Pinus albicaulis; assembly: GCA_034641835.2. Classification (NCBI taxonomy): domain Eukaryota; kingdom Viridiplantae; phylum Streptophyta; class Pinopsida; order Pinales; family Pinaceae; genus Pinus; species Pinus albicaulis. The sequence continues at coordinate 835,716,825 of CM076573.1, forward strand.
CCACACCATGGGATCCTTCAACACCACCTATTTCCTGCTCGTGTCCTAGTTATTTCGATGATTATGTTGCACTTGGACCACATTGCCCAACTGACTACACACTTGCACCACACACTTAACAGTTGATCCACAGCCCAAATGGAGTTTTGTCTCACCTAGGGAGACAAGGGAGGGCTTGTACCATTGTTTCAACCCTTATAGATGGAGCACAGGCTTGCTTGATTTAGTTGGAGACCCATGAGGCCATTCTTTGTGCCCCCACAACTACTTGGTAGCACCATAGGTTATTTGCTTGGAGATTAAGGGGCCACCCCATTTATCATTGTTATTGGAGCCCTCATATTCATTATGGCACATGAGGGACTTGATTTGGCCTTCCAACGGCCCTACTAGCTATTGTTATATTATTTCAACCCTCTTGAGAGGTTTATTATTCATATTTTGGAGCTATTTGGTGGGCTTGTCACCAAAGTGATGTTATTTTTGCACATTATTTTATTATAGGCACATCATTAGGCTAATTTAGGCCATTTGAATACTTAAAAGGCTCCTATAAATACATGAGAGCCTCATTCAATCATCATCACTTGGATTGGATTTCTCTTGTGAAAAATAACTTGGATTTGTAGTTTGGACTAAATTTTGAATGTTGGGATGCACTTTGATGTTTGGAAAGTTTTTTTTATCTCATTTTGGAGATTCTATTTGATGTTTTGATGGATGGATATATTCGATTTTTCTTGTATCATTTTCATGCTATTTTCTCTATCATGTCACATGATTAATGCATGGAATGTTTTGTCAAGTTTTATTGTTCCCTAATTGGAATGCAAATTCTTGGAGACATTAATATTTGAAGTATTGCATGCATTACATGTCTAATATAAAGTGAACAAATGTTCCTAGAGCTCTATTTTCCATTGCATTACCTTGTAACTCCATCAACCATCTTTAAAGAAGTATAAATACCTATAGTAATTGTTGTTGCACCTCTAAGGTTAGCGAAGTTGCTTGGGTCTCCTTGATAGAGCAGAATTTTAAAATCAAAGTAAGCCTTGACTCCATATTTCCCAACAGACAGGCACTGGGTCTTGAATCCTTGTTGATCAACCTTAAAACTATCTTTTATCCTTTCTTTGGATTTATTACCTAACCCTAGGAGACCTATCTAGGAATAAATCGAGTTCCTTTAGAGCCATCCTCTTGAAGAGCGAGATGGTGAGGAATTGTGTTGGGGTGTCCTCTACTAACCCTCTAGATTTGAGGCCTATCCCATGGTTGGTTTATGAGAAACATCAAGCCCTAGCTCCAACTTTTTTTTGGTTTAGGTCATCTTTGGTTAGTGGCATTTTGAAGGTATATATACTCAAAAACTCAATCAAATTTAATTTCTCTTGTGACATTCCTTTATCCTCACTTGACCTAGACACTCTCTTAAGGATAATTCAAACCCTAGGTCAAGTTTGGGCCTTCCCTAGGCTCCCTTTTATGGTACCACAACATAAATTTTCCTTTATCTTACAAATCCACTTGAGAAACCCTATTTTATTGAAGAGTCTTAGGTCTAGGATACCATGACAAGAGAATCTCCCTATTTCCTAGGCCTAAGCCTCCCTTTGAGAATTCCTTGGAGAGCCCTTTCCTTTCTCTTGAAGCAACCAAGCCTATTATCTGAGTCTCTTCTTTGAACAGGATTTGGAAATAAAATTGTACATTATTATTTATCCCTATAATTCTGGTGATTTCCTTAATACCGAGACTCCTCCCATCAGTGAAAGTCCATAAAGAGAAAGGTACATCAAATGAGGTGACAGTGGATCCTTGTTCCGTTGTTGCCACGTGATCTAGTAGTAATCCCTTTGGAACCCCTGCTAAATTGTGCGATAACATTTTTGGCACCATTGTTGGGGATACGAGACATGTGTCTTGTTTCCAATACGACAATATTGACTTATCATTCTTGGCGACTCCATTGGAAGAACGAAGACCTAGTTCTTCATTGAAATTCAAAGTCAATGCTTGTGGGGTGAATAAAGAATTTTTCAAGGTAATTTCATTCACCCTGGTGAATCCCATGTCATTAAGAGCCCAAAAATATGTTGAACACATATATTCCCACCCTAGGTATGACAAGGACCCCGCAATATCCCACATCGGAATACATGAAGAAAATGCCAATGTTCGATGGGGATTTGCATTCTGCAACTAGTCACATTGTAAAATTCATGAGGTATGTTTCAAGGAAAAGTATAACTCAACCTTTTGACCAAATGGAATTGTTTGTCGTATCTATTACTATGAATACCAATTAGCTTGAATTATGTGAACCTAAAAGCATCTCTTCTTTCTCAATCTTTGGCTTCACAATTTCTTTGGCATAAGGGGCCAACTCTTCAAATTGATGAAGAAATATGCCAAACCTTGGACTTGGCCATCCAGGAGGAGGAGCTTATTGAATATGGTTTTTCACTTGAGGAAGAACATCCTGACTCCTCCATTATCTTCAAGAGCAATTTATCAATGGAGACGTTGATAAAGGAAAGGATGATGAATTAGTGAGTGTGTGTTCTGAGGAAGATGCAGAGGAATTATCAATTGAAAATCTAAAAACTAACAATGATGACCTTAGAAACATGTCCTATGAGGATGAAAATGAGGATCTTTATCCCGAGAGTCTCCAAGTGTTGCAAGAAAGGATGGTGGAATATGGTGAGATTTGCAGGAAACTTATGGCAACATATAAAATCAATAATATTTTCTCCCACTTATATGAGCAAGCAAAGAGGCTCTATAATATGAAATGTGAATATAATAAGAACCCTACGAATTCCCTCCTCCTAGAATAATTTTACCAAAATCATGTAGTAAATACCTTGGTTGATATTATTCAAGATAAAAAGAAAGATGAAGAGTCCTCCCTGCCTAACAAGGAAGAGAAATATTTGCAGCTTAGCCAACATCGAATGGATATTGAATAATGGGATGACTCTGAGAAAGATTGTGATCATCAAATGGAGGAAGACACTATGGGTGAATATTAAGCTGTTGATTTGGGAATTGGGTATGATTGTAGTAAAAATTAAAGCCCCATAGTATCTCAAGTCCATAAGATTGAACCTAAGTAAGAAGAAAATATTATGCCCCTTCATATTGACAATATTGGTCCTTATGAAGCCCTTCCTAAAGATTGGAAAGGTATCTTCTTTATGTTTCAAGATGGAAACAATTCGGTCAAAGAGGAGCTTTCCACCATTATGGATAATTCCAATATCCCTCGTGCAAAAGGGATTAAGGAAGATGCTTCCTTTTTCCATGCCACTGTCAAGGGGTTTTTCTTCATGTTTGAGCAGTCCTCCCCTTTTTGTGTTCCTGTTGATTTTCTGCGATGCTGGAGTCTAGGATAGAATCTTAAATCACTGATGCTACTAATCCAAGTATCACAACAAGTATACTTTGCACAACAGAATTATATACAACAATAAATATACTAGTGCACAAAATATACACATTTTTTTACAAATTTATACAATAACCCAAATTCATTATATTAGGGCTCTTGTACCATGGATAATGACCCCCATACATCCAATAGTACAAGAATACAAGATACAAGATACAATAATGATATAGCTGATGTAGCATGCAATCACAGTTGCTTTGTCGTATCTTGTGCACTGCGAGTCCTCCGCTTTCAGTCTGCAACACCTGCCTCTATCAATCCAACAATTCCTTTAGGCCATTGAAATCGGATCTCCAATATGCCCTCTATCTGATAATAAGTCCATATACAATCAACACATAGGGTCTTCACACTCACTAGTTTCTCCTTCGTCCTTCAAGGCCATAACACTTTGAGACTTATCCCCACTAGTTCTCCTCAACTCTTTTGGGACTTTTCTTCCCACTATAGTCTTCCCACACTGCTCTAATGAAGAATAACTTAGGGCAAGATGGTTTCCACCTATCACTGTCAAAAATCTCTTCTCCAACAATGAACACATGCTATATCAAATTGCTCCTAGATGGTCAGACCTTGAGCTCAAATTCACTGCCTCTCCTAGCAGTCACCTTAGTCCATCAAGGTGCTACTCTAGGCTATACTTAGTACACTCTCACGCTACCCTCCAACAGACCATGAGTTTCCAATACCAAGTTCTCTCCTAGGACTACTCATCCACTATCATCCAACCATCAACAAGAGAATATCTACAACATATTGTTGTTGCCTCTCACCTAGGGATCTGTGCATGTAGAAATCTGGTTAGGGAACACCAACAACATAGATCCCTTCTCCAATATATGCATTTCCTTCTCTGACTAGGCTACTCTATCTTTTTGTCCACTCTAGGCTCCTCAAGCACTATTTTGGGACTTGGAAAAGCTTCACATGAAACCCTATAGCAAGCCTGTTATACAAGCAACATAAATCTGCACCAAACCAACGGAAGAAGGCTATGTTTAGGTTGCAGCCTCCTCAGATGACCACGACTCAATGAGGAGACCCTATTAAGGGTTCATGTCCCTCCAAAAAGGCCACCCTACTTGTTTTTGTAGAAGCCATTTCCCTGTGGCGCAAATAGAGACTGAAACACAACTAAAGTAGCACAAAATTCACCACAAACACACCTCTGATCTGCGACCTGATATGGCAAGTAAGACGCACCATAAAAAAGAGACAAACACTCCAAGAGGCCTTCCTAGCCTCCACGCAAGTTGCCTCAGAACTTCGGCTCTTTTCCACAAGGAATATGCACCCAAAAAGAAATAAACATCTCCACAAACTTGTGCTCATTGCCTCCTCATCCTTTCCTTAGATTTGTTGTCCAATTTTAGAGCTTATCTTGATGGAAGATGCACTTTGGATGTGATTTTATGCCTCCACAATCACTTCTATTTAAACACTAACATGTGGTGTCATCTAACATGTCTTGTGGCACACTAACACACCAAGCAAACCTGACTTTTGTGTCACAAAAACCACCTGATACACATAAAAATTAATATCTCATCATAGACACCTTGGATTTGAGTGATTTTTGTTGCCCCTTTCTCCTCGAAGGGTCCTCTAATACCTACTTGTGTCAAATCACTCAAATGCCTCATGGTTTAACACCCACCATCTTGGGTGCAAATCCCACACCTTGGGTTCCAAGCCCACAAGTCACGTTTGTGGTGCTCCAACCTCCAAACCCCAAACCCTAGGGATTGGAGTACCTCCCAAGCTCAAATCTCAACACTCCCTCTTAGTGAGGGAGTAACTTCCAAGACTGGGAAGTAACTCGTCATCATCACTATCACTTCTCGCAACACTCGCCCAACTCCTGGTGCCCATAAATGCAGCAAAACCTGTACTATGGACTATGCCTCTCTCATAACTATCATGTCACTGGAAGCTTCTTGCTTCTTTTTATTCTCCCGAAATGTCTTCCAATATCTCCATGATTCCTTCTTGGCAGTTGTAGAATCACTCTTGCTTCCCACTGACCACACACTCTTTTTGGGCTGTAGATTATCCCTTTGAACCTACAAGCTCCCTCTATAACTCGACTCCCGCTGAGTCTCTAGAACCCAGACCTTCTTCTCTGGAACCTTTACTTGGTCCTCTGAAACCTGCACCTGCTTCTTTGGAACTTGTACCTAGTTATTCTCCTTCTCGTGATCTATAGGCTTGCTCGTCATCCTGTATAAACCATGCTCTCTAACTCCAATCACAACACCTATGGAGCTAGAGCCTATGGGCCTGAGTCTTGCCTTTCCAACTCGGAACAAGACCTCAAACCCCTTATGTTTGATTGTTGAGACAAACATCACGTTATATATGAGTCCTGGTACAAATTGTACATCTTGAGTTCACATCACATGACATGACTCCATCCTGAATGGCACGACCCCTAATCCTCTAATCTCCTTTTGACTCTTGTCGCCCAACACCATGTGAAACTTCAAGTCCCACTCAACTAGAGTTTCAAACACCTCTTATGACCCTGTGATATGCTTCAGCTCACCACTGTCCACGTACCACGCAGCCTCGTCGATGGTACCCTACGATAAATGAGAGATCAAATAAAAGTCCTTCAACCTCATAGAGAGATCATCTATCTCGAAAAAAGTGGAGACACCTACGACCTTCTTCCCTTTCTTCTTGTCATCATCTCCCTTCTTCTTCATCGGGCATCTCGTTTAAAAATGACCCATCTCGCCACAATTGAAACAATTGATCTTACTCAAGTCCTTCTCTTGCTTGCCCTTCATTCTCGCTGCAAGTGCCACATGATCATCTAAAGCCTTATTGTTTGGATGAAGATCCTTGTTTCCTAACTATTCTTGAATGAAGTCATCCCATAGCCTATTCTGGTCTGGCATCTTGTCCCTGGAAACAATCCTCTTGATGAATGACTTCCACTCTGGAGTAAACCCCTTCAAGGACATCCTCACCATCTCAAAATCTGCAATAGTCACATTGACGACGACAAGCTCATCTCAAACTTGAGACAACCTCGTCAGATACAAAGCCACTATTTCACCCTGTATCATCTTGGTGGCCTTCAACTTATCCTACAATACCAATAGCTAGTTATCGTTCTTATTATGGAAATTTTTTTGAAGAGCGTCCTACATCTCATGGGCAATTTTCTTCCTGGAAAAATGAGGTATTAGGGAATCCCTTACCCCATCTAGGATGATCAAATTTGCCTTCGTATCCAGATATTCATTCTTATTATGGAACAAATTTTGAAGAACATCCCACATCTCATCGGAAATTTTCTTCTCGTACAAATGAGGTATTAGGGAATCCTTGACCCCATCTAGGATGATCAACTTTGCCTTCATATCTAGCTCTTCATACACTTCCAGTGCCTTAGGGTTTGTTGACTTCTGGATTGCTCTCTAGACAAATTCCTAGATCTTGTTGACCATCAAAACCAACTTGATCCTTTCCTTCCATGGACTATAGTTGGACAACCCTTCCAGCCTATCTTCATACCGGAGACCAACTTGAAACTTCGACATTGTGTGAGCCCTTCAACCATAATGTGACCAACTCCCTCTTAAGCTGTACTTCATTATGCACACTCTGATTCACTGGCCCTTCAAAGTAGCTCTGGTACCATGTTGCTTTTCCATGCTATTGGAGTCTAGGATAGAATCTTAAATCACTAACGCTACCAATCCAAGTATCACAAGTATAATTTTTGTAGCGAAATTATATACATCAATAAATCTACTAGTGCACAAAATATACACAAATTTTTACAAATTTATACGCAAACCTAACTTTGTTATATTCATCAAATTGATAATACAATAGTTTAGGGCTCTTTTACTAGGGATAATGGACCTCATACATCCACTAGTACAAGAATACAAGATACAAGATATACTAATGGTCTAGCTGATGTAGCATGCAATCACAAATTCTTTATAATATCTTGTACAATGTGGCCTATATCAATGCAACAACTCCTTTAGGCCACTGAACTCAACTATCCAGTATACCCTCTAGTTGATCATAAGTCCATATACAACCAACACATAGGGTATTCATGCTCACTAGCTGCTCCTTTGTCCTTCAAGGCTACAACACTTTGAGAATTCTTACCACTGCTTCTCCTCAACTCTTTTGGGACTTTTCTTGCCACTATAGTATTCATGCGCTGCTCCAATGAAGACTAGATTAGGGCAGGAGGGTTACCACCTATCACTTTCAAATGTCTCTTCTCCGAAAATGAACACGAGATATCAAACTGCTCTTGGCTGGACGGACCTTGAGCTCAACTTCACTGCCTCTCGTAGCAGCTACCCTATTCCATCAAGGTGTTACTCTAGGCTACACTTGGTCCACTCTCACCCTACCCTCCAACAGAACATGAGCGTCTAATACCAAGTCCTCTTCTAGGATTACTCATCCACTAACATCTAACCATCAACAAGAGAACATCTACAACATATTGTTGCTGCCACTCGCCTTGGGAACTGTGTGTAGAAATTTGAATAACTGTTAAATTATTCACCCTGATTATCTTGATCACACACTATTTGAGCTTCATGTATAATACATAATCTCTTCTACCATTGATCATTAATTGCGGAAATATAAACAATCGCATGCACACATTAAAACCATTAAAAATCACACATATAAACACAGTATTTATGGGAAATCTTAAAGCTAAAAACCCCCAACTATCTGTATATTATAATGATAGAGATCATGTAACAATCATTGTACAAACTCCTCACAAGCTCTCAGTACAATCTCCAATTGTTACACACTACACAAGCTTAGATCTCACAAAACACATGCTCCAATCTGCTCCACCTGTTAGCCTGCCTCTACTGCGCAATCCAAGATGAATAATATCCCTATCTGAGTTCGAATCCACTTGGTATGCACTCCGCAATCCTCATTGGAATCTCCATCAATGTGTGGTGCAAACTCATGCACCAGTATAGTCACAACTGATAGTCACACTACTCTTTCACCTACCTCTTCACTGGTCTCCATTGAAACTGTCCATGCACTGAAGTTAACTGATGTATTCTTTAGTTGATTTATGAGTTAATAATTATTGAATTAATTAATACCAATTCACAATCTACTTTCACTAGTGTATCAACTGGCTAGACTAGATACAACTAGCTCAACTATGTTTAACCGAGTTAAACCTAATACAACCTCACTAACTTCCTCAATCAACTCCACCAAACTCACACATGAGTTCTAACTAAGTCCTATGCAATAGCTCCACTTAACCCTTAGGAATAGCGACTCCTTCACACCGCATGTGCCAATTTCCTTGCACTTAATCAAGTGCTCCAAGAGGATAAGATAATGTTTAGAGTCCAAATATTATTAAGAGCTAATAATATCTATACTATTTAGATCTGAAATCTAAAACAGATTCCGCCCAAGATGTCTAAAACAGAATTCCATCTATTTTTTTTCCGACTCTGACTAACCATCCACAAATAGCATCCCGCAACTCAGAACATGATCCATAGTCTAAAAATAGACTTTGCGTCAAAAATAGCCTGTGGGCCCACTTAGTGAAGGCGACTCCTTTCCACTAAGCTCATCATCTTGTTGCAATATCAACACTCCCTCTCAACAAGATAAGGATTATCTGCAACCCCTATCCTGCCCATGTGGTATTCGAATTTGCTCCTGACGAGCGCCTTCGTCAAGATATCAGCATCCTGATCCTCCGTAGGAATGTATGAAAGTAACATGATCTTCCGTTGCACACAATCTATGATATGATGATATCGATCCGTGAAGCCATGCCGCCTCAACTCATCCTCTTGTCTGTACCATTATCCATATCCCGATGTGCCTTTGAGATATCTCAATACATGCTTGTCTGCCTTCCAGAAGAGCTTGGTAGGCTTAACCATAGCTTATGAAAGTTGGTTAATAGCATAGCATATGTCGGGTCGTGTATTGACCAGATACATAAGCGACCCCACCAACTGTCGATAAACAGTGGCATCCACTACCTCCGCTGAAGTAGCATCCTCCTTCCTCCATCCACCAGGAAGAGGAGTATCAACAGGCTTGCGGCCATGCATGTTGAACTTCTCCAGTATCTCCCGGGCATACTTACCCTGAGAAACAAATAGTCCACCACTGCGCTGCCAAATTTCCAATCCCAGGAAATAATGAAGGAGGCCCAAGTCCTTCATCTCAAACTCTTTTGCAAGATCCTCCTTGCATGAGAGTATCAATAGCTCATCACCTGTCAAAATCAAATCATCTACATAAAGTACAATGATCAGCAACTTACCCTCCACCACAATATGGTATAGGTTAGGATCCGCCTCACTCTTGGAGAATCCAAGTCCGGTGAAATAACTGTCTATCCGTGTGTACCAAGCACGAGGTGCTTGTTTCAACCCATACAACGCTCTCTTGAGCCTACACACATGTGACTCACTGCTGAAGATCTCGAAACCTTCGGGCTTCTCTATGTACACCTCCTCCTCATTGACTCCATTGAGGAACACAGTCTTCACATCCATCTGATGAATGTGCCACCCCATCTGCGCTGAGAGAGCAAGAATCGTTCGTATGGAAGAATACCTTGCGACAGGTGCAAAGGTCTCCTCATAATCGATCCCCTCTATCTGTGAGAAGCCTCGGGCAACAAATCTTGCCTTGTACTTCTCCACACTCCCGTCAGCTGCCTGCTTCACTTTGTAGATCCATCTCGAACCCACCACTAATTTCCCCTCCGGTCTTGGGACAATCTCCCATGCACTGTTTCTGACAATCGAATCATACTCTTCCACCATGGCATCTACCCATGCGGGGTCCTCCACAGCTTCCTCGAAAGAGGATGGCTTTGTCATGACACATTTGCTCACAAGAGCCATGTATCTAGTGTATCGGTCCGGTGACTGTCTCTGTCTGTGCTGTGCTGTAGGTTCTCCTACAACCTTCTCTGCATCTTGAGCCAGTCGCTCAGCTTCTGTAGTGCGCTTGCGCCCTCTGATGGTTGGCGCTGCATAAGTGATTTCTTCCACTCCATGAACTTCCTCTTGTGGTTGATCCACATCCGGAAGCTCATCCTTAGGAACTAATAGCTCCTCATCTGCATGCAAGTGTGGCTCCCTCTCAAGCGAACACTTCATGGCTTTCTCCTCTTGAAATTTGATATCCCGTCGCACAACAGTCTTGCGACTGTCTGGAAAATACACATGATAGTTGTGGGGCGTATCAGTGTACCCCAAAAATATCCCAACCTCTGCGGTCGGCTCCAGCTTCTTCCTGGCATCCTTCGTCACATGAATGTAAACATGTGAACCAAAAATCCTCAAATGGGAAATATCAGGCCTCTTACCAGAAAACGCCTCCTCGGGTGTACTCATGCCAAGTATCTTGTGAGGACAACGGTTCTGCACATATACTGCAGTATTGCATGCCTCCACCCACAAGTGAATGGGTAGGCCTTGATCATGCAACATCGCCCATGCAGCACCCACGATCGTTCTGTTCTTCCGCTCAGCAACCCCATTCTGCTATGGGTTATGAGGTGCTATGAGCTCTCTTCGAATTCCTTCTGCGCTGCAAAAGTCCTTGAATTCGCCAGAGATGAATTCACCACCATTGTCGCTCCTAGGAGCCTTCACCTGCTTCCCCGATTCTTTCTCAACCAGTGCCTTGAACTCATAGAACTTTGAGTATGTCTCGCTCTTCTTCTGCATGAAGAAGATCCAGCACTTTCGAGAAAAATCATCAACAAATATCACATAGTACTTGTGCTTTGCTGTCGAAGCTACTGAGAAAGGTCCACACACGTCTGTGTGAATTCTCTCAAGGATCGTCGTGGCATGACTATCCTTCTCGTGAAAGGTGGCTTTCACAAATTTTCCCAAGGTACATCCCTTGCATTGATCTGACTACGCAAGAGTACCCTTAGGAAGCCCAGTAGAAATCTACTGCAGTATCTTCAAAGCTCCATGGTGAAGGTGGCCCAATCTCCGATGCCACAACTCGCCATCATCCCGGCTCACCACTCCTTCTGCCTTGCTTGCCATTGTTGTGCAGCCATCTACCTGCAATTGATAAAGGTTCTTAACTCGAACCCCTATCCTCCGGGTCTCACCAGTTGCCTTACTGCGCAGGAAAGCCTTTCCCTCACTAAAGACAACATCATATCCCTTGTCTTCTAACATGGCCACAGAGATAAGATTCTTCTTCAATCCTGGAACATGCATCACTTCCTTCAATACGAAGGGTTTACTAGACTCCCTCTCAAAGGAAATGGTACCGATACCGGTCGCACTGTATCTACCATCATCGCCCATCTCGATGTGCACTCCAAGATCTTTCTCATCCAGATCAGTAAACAAATATCGATCTCCTGTCATGTGAAAAGACGCACCACTATCCAGAAACCACACTGAACCCATCACACTTGAGACCAAGCATGAAATCAACAAAAAATCCAGCTCAAACTGTGAGGCTAAGGCCTCTCTAGCTACAGATCCAACAGCCTGCTTATTTTTCTTCTTCTGTGGATAATTTGTGGCATAATGTCCGTGTTGGTGACAGTGAAAGCACTTCACCTTGGACATTTCCTGCTTCTTGCCTTTCACACCGGAATGAGAAGCTTTATTGCCCTTCCCCTTCTTTGCTTTGGTAGCCAAAGCGCAATTCTCTTCATCAGAGTTCTTTTATGACGATCCGTCCCTGGTACTTCGCCTTATCTCCTCTTGCACAAGATCCGACCAAAGTCGCTCCCATCCTGGCAATTTCTCCCGACCATTGACAGAGTCCTGATAGGAATGCCAACTTTTCGGAAGCCCAAGGAGAGCCAAGCTCACCAAGTCCTCATCATCAACAGTCACCCCCACACTTCCCAACTCATCCCTGCATTGGACGAACTTCGTGAGGTACTTGGGCATACTGTCGCCTTTCTCCATTTTTATGTTTATGAGTTTATCCTTGAGCGCCAACTTCCTCTGATCGCTCTTTTTTTGAAATAAATCTGTCAAGGCTTTCCACATCAAGAATGGAGAAGCCTTACCATGAAGGCTGGACACTATGTGATCCTTCACGCCCTCCAACAGAATCCTTCGACACTTTGCTGTCTTCTTTTTCCATGCATCAAGTACGGCAACATCAATAGAAGTAGGCTTTGGGACTTCAGCATCTATGAACTCCTTCAACCCATTTTCATCTAGCACCACCTCCATCCTGTCCTTCGATGCAATATAATTCGAGCTGCCATCAAGGGCATACTCCAATTGCAATCCGTTGAAAGACATCTCAACTTCTACACCAAGAAAACACTGCTGCAAATTCGAATTGCACCAACCGCTTTAATGTTTTGCAATTGCTCCAATGATCAATATCGCTTTGATACCATGTAGAAATTTGAATAACTAATATATTATTCACCGAGATTATTCTGATCACACACTATTTGAGCTTCATGCATAATACATAATCTCTTCTACGATTGATCATTAATTGTGGAAATATAAACAATCGCATGCGCACATTAAAACCATAAACAATCACACATATAAACATAGTATTTATGGGAAAGCTTAAAGCTGAAAACCCCCAACTATCTGTATATTATAATGATAGATATCATGTAACAATCATTGTACAAACTCCTCACAAGCTCTCAGTACAATCTCCAATTGTTACACACTACACAAGCTCAGATCTCACAAAACACATGCTCCAATCTGCTCCACCTGTTAGCCTGCCTCTACTGCGCAATCCAAGATGAATAATAGCCCTATCTGAGTTCGAATCCACCTGGTATGCACTGTGCAATCCTCATTGGCATATCCATCAATGTGTGGTGCAAACTCATGCACCAGTATAGTCACAACTGATAGTCACACTGCTCTTTCACCTACCTCTTCACTGGTCTCCACTGAAACTGTCCATGCACTGAAGTTAACTGATGTATTCTTTAATTGATTTATGAGTTAATAATTAGTGAATTAATTAATAATTAATTCACACCACTCTCACTAGTGTATCAATCCGTTAGACTAGATACAACTAGCTCAACTATGTTTAACTGAGTTAAACTAAATACAACTCCACTAACTTCCTCAATCAACTCCACCAAACTCTGTCACATGAGTTCTAATTGAAGTCCCCATGCAATAGCTCCACTTAACCCTCAAGAATAGCGTAATTCCTTCTGTCAGCTGCATGTGCCACTTCTGTGCACTTAACTGAAGTGCTCCAAGAGGATAAGATAATGTTTAGAGTCCAAATATTATTAAGAGCTAATAATATTCGACATATCTATTTTTAGACTGGAAATCTAAAAATAGATTCCGCCCAGTATGTCTAAAAGTAGAAGTCCATATATTTTTCCCGACTTGACCAACCATCCACAAATAGCATCCCGCAACTCATAGAACATGATCCATATGTCTAAAAATAGACATAGTTTAAAAATAGACTTTGCGCCAAAAATAGCCTGTGGGCCCACTTAGTGAAGGCGACTCCTTTCCACTAAGCTCATCATCTTGTTGCAATCTCAACACTATGCATGTAATAGTCTAGTTAGGGCACACCAACAACCCTAGATCCCTGCTCCAATCAATGTGTTTCCTTCTTGAACTAGGATACTCTTTCTTTTTGTCCACTCTAGGCTCCTCAAGCACTATTTTGGGCCTTGGAAAATATTCACAAGGCACCCTACAACAAGCTTGTTATAACATCAACATAAATCTTCCCCAAAACCAAGGAAGAAGGCTTTGTTCAGGCTGCAGCCTCCTTGAGATTACTGAGGCTCAGTGAGGAGACCCTCTTAAGGGCTCACATCCCTCAAGACAGGCCAGCCTACTTGTTGTTGTAGCAGCCCTTTTCCCGCGGCCCAAACAGAGACTGAAACACCACTAAATTAGCACAAAACAAACCCCAAACTCACCTATGATTTGCAGCCTGATATAGAAAGTATGACACACCATAAACAAGAGATAAGACTACAACATGCCTTCCTAGCCTCCTCACAAGTTGCCTCAGACCTACAACTCTCTTCCATAAGGAATCTGCACCCAAACAAAAACAAACTTCTCCACAAAATTGTGCTCCTTGCCTCCTCTTCCTTACCTTAGATTCGCTATCCAATTTCAGAGCTTATCTTGATGGAAGATGCACTTTGGATGTGAGTTTATGCATACACAATAATTTCTATTTATATACTAACATGTGGTGTCATATAAGATTTCTTATGGCACAACAACACACCAAGCCGACCTTAATTTTGTGCCATAAACCCACGATCTACACATAAAAATTAATATCTCATCATAGACACCTCAGATTTGAGTGATTTTCACTACCCCTTTCTCCTCTAAGGGTCCTCTAACACCTCCATGTGTCAAATCACTCAAATGTATCATGGTTTCACACCCACCAGCTTGGCTGCAAAGCCCACACCTTGTGTTCCAAGCCCACAAGTCGCTTTTGTGGTGCTCCAACCTCCAAAACCTGAACACTAGGGCTTGGAGTACGTCCCAATCTACCAAATCTCAACAATTCCTAACTTGGAAATGGATTTTTGTGATGAGGTTTATTTCCCTAGTTTTGGAGAAACTTTGGTTTCCCCTATGAAAAGTGGAGAATCATGGTTTTTCCCTAGGTATGATGATGGTTCCACCCATTTTTTTCCCAATAATCAAGATGATATCATCTTAAATGTGTCTGAGTCATTCACTCCTGACCTTGATGATAATCCTGAGATAGCTCTTCATCGAATGGTCATGTACTTGATTGATGAAATTTCCATCTTCTAGTTAGAGGAGAAAATTCAGTCTTGTCAATTGGTGTCCTTCCCTTCCTTCAAGGTTCCTTTCTGTGACATATGGGTCTCTTATTTCCCCCCCTCCCACCCTCATGAGCCATCCATTATGTTCCCTCACCCACCTATTATGATCGTATGTTTGAAGGTGGGCCTTCCAATCTCAACGATATGGATTTTCATTATGTTATTGGGTATTTTTTCTTACTTACCATGACACATCTTAACATGGATTAATGGGGGGTTTCTGTGGAAAGAATGGGCTTAGTTTGTACCCCTGACCCCTTGTTCAACTTGGTGGTTAGTATTGTATTCTAGTCCAATGGGAAATCCTCTACTGCCTACTAGATTTAGGAGGGGCACTACATGGAAAACCCCGATTTTGGCCACGTGTTCCCGCTTCCCAACACCACATACATCACTCCCCTCTGCTCATTATAAACCCTTTCCACATATTTCCCATCTGAGTCCACATTTTCCCATTGGGTCCACAAGGAGTTAGCCTCCCCCTCCCCTTATGCATACTTTGGGTTGGTTTTGGAACGATTCCCTAGAGGTTGATGTAGCTAAAAATAAATTTAAAAGCGTAATTTGGCCACTTACAATAGGAAATGTACCATAAAATTCAAAAGATGGTCGAGACACAAAAATTTAGCACGTGGGAAAAATCAAAACATAATCTCTACCCCTATCATTATTGCCATCACTCTGGTTCCTAGGGCCCCTTATGTGAGTCCCATGCATCAGTAAGGAACCCATGATTGTCCAAATTCCTGGTGGGCGATGAAATTCCCTACCTAAAGGGGGTATCCACTGCTGTATCATTCACATCATGCTCTCATTCCCTAGAGACCCGAGCAGTTAAAAGAAATAAAAATCGATAAAAGGCAAAAGGAATATGAAGAAGGGTGGAAAAACAAAGGTTGGGGTAACTCATGTACCACGATTTCTCCCTCCTACATCTATACACCCAAGTGTGGGCCTCCCTCGTTATAGCTACCCTTGCACCATGACATGTGGGTTGGAGTCTTCCCTATTGCCCTACTCAGTTCCATCATTATTTCATATGACACCTGCCTTCTAACGTATGTACCATGGGAACTGTCACTCCCTTAGAGGTTGAAACCACCTAATAGTTCCTTGATTAACCTCATTCTTGAGCCTGGAGACACCTGTACATTCTAAAGCCCATTATGGAAGGGCATGCCACTACAAGTGCTCACTTGGTTCCATGATTTGTAAGCTCATTTTCTCAATTACACTAATGAATTGTTGTACTGGAAGGTGAGGAGACACATTAGATATTATACATGATTACAGGTGGGTCTTCATCTTGGGGTTTGGCCTCCCTATACATGATCCAAGCCCTCTAGACGGTCATGATGGCACTTTTAGGGTGAGCGTTGATATCCATGGGCCTCCACCACAACAAAGAGTATATAGCCACACCATGGGATCCTTCAACCTTACCTATTTCTTTCTAATGTCCTAGTTATTCAATGATGATGATGTACTTGGACTGATCTATGCAATAGTCTTAGCCCTTCGTCAAATGATCACATGGAATTTCTTCATGACCTGTAGAAGTTGGAAAATGTGATACATGGACCATATTTCGATTTGTATTCTAGAGTGTGTCCATCCTGCCGGCACCAAGACATGATTACTTCGATCACGTTATTCTACTAATCACACCAATGATTAATCTATGAGCACTGTCAATGATCCGCTACAAGATTTTAGCTTTGTCTGCCTTTGGGCATTCTCATATTGTGCAATTGCAGAAGTGTACAAAGGCATTATCAACCTTGTTTAGAGGATAAGTTCTCGGTTCCATCGAATCGACTGAACCTCCACACAATATACACTGGCTGTGGTAATCAAATAAATTGCAACATCCCTACGATATATTCGCAGTGTCGTCCCACGGTCACTGTAATATTTGGATGGATGGACATTGAAATTTGCTCAGCCAAGGAATGGGTGTGGCCCTTTAAAGTTTAAACAAGAATTGGTATTTTACCTTTAGCTCCTGTAACTTTATAAATTCAGAATTTATGACTCCCATATTGTTGTCAACGTGAATGCCATCGCTCAATATTCTCATTGCACAAGTGTACCAGATATGTTATGGATGTAAACTTATAATCAACTATGAGCACAAATGGTCATCGACCCCGGATCTATAACACTGTCATTGATGTTTAAAATACAAATAGCGAAATTTCCTGCACTATAACTTTGACCAATTAATTTCGGCTTTCTCGTTGAGGGAATCTTGGTACACCAAGGCTTCACACACAAACCCTTCAATAAATTCGACCTCCAAGATTACCTACAATTCAAACCCTTGCCAAAATATGAACTTGGTGTTTCAGTCACCCTTGAAACTGATTTGCAATTAACCATCAGGCTAGCAGGAAAACCAACTCTGATACCACTATAATGTTCCAAATGGAAAAAATTTACAATTTCTTGAAATTGAACTCCACAAATACTTCAGATAAAATTTTCATTCATTTAACAGAAGATTTCCATGTAAAACATAACAAAAAAAATAGAGTAATGCAATCCAATAACATGATGAAAAGGAAAAATATCATCTTTATTATATTAGATAAACTGGGGTTTACATGTTGATACAACCCATATAGATGAGATGAGAAACTGGCCTAAAGAATCTTATCTAATGTTGCACTGGCCCTCCAAAACAGAACTAAACTGAATCTGGTAAACTCTCTTGTGAATTCTGGATGAATTCACCAAGGGGAGAGGTGGATACTTTCCGACTCTCACTGAATCACCCGAGGTTTTCATCCAGGGGTTACTGAAGCAGAGAATTCGGTTCTCCAACTCTCAACACATGTTAGGTATGTGTTATATTCTTTCCACGACTAGCCCCACGCGCTGTACATTGCGCCGGGCGCAGCAGGGGGGTCACAGGGGGGGCGATAGGCCCCCCTGTCGGGGTCCGGGGCAGCGCCCCGACGAAAATGTTTTTGGTATGTGGTCCCACTCATATGCGGACCCACCCATGTTTTGTGCATGATTTTGCACATGGTTTTGGGGTACGATGGTTTTCGACCCCTGGTATTTTGTAGATCCGGTCAAGGGAACTACGGTTATGTTCTAATCCAGGGTTAATGGATTGGGGTTTATGTATGCTTTGGCATGTATATATATGTGTTGTAACACTAAAAAGAATATAATGAAAAATCAAGCTGGTCGTCCCAATTTGGGATCCAGGGGAAAATCTCTGTGTTTATCTGTTTTATGTTTTATGCTCTCGCTATTGTTTATTTTCTGTTATAATATTCGTGTGTAGATAATTTACGGTGGGGTTAAAACCTACATTTGGTATTAGAAATTTGTTTCGGCTTCAAAGGGGACGCCTTTCTTCTTGAGGTTTTTTGTTGGGCATGAGGTAAACCCTGTTCAGTGGGAGATCTGTCGGATCCATTCTTGCGGTGAAAGAAGATGGTGAGCAGCGGGAAGATAGAGATAGAGAATTTAATGGTCAAAGTTTTGAGTTGTGGAAGCTCAAGATGAAGGATCTGTTGGTGGATAAATACCAGTGGATCGCGGTAGATCTGGGTACTAAACCAACGACAATGTCAGATGAAGACTAGAAGAAGTTGGAACGGAAGGTGAAGAGCACAATACGGTTGTGTGTCTCAAATTAGGTATCTTTGAATGTATATGGGGAAGCTACGGCGAAGAATTTGTGGGAAAAACTTGGGACTTTGTACCAATCTAAGTCTCTGGTGAATAAGTTGTTCCTGCGGAAAAAGTTGTATAACCTGAGGATGAAGGATGGAGACTTGGTGACAGAGCATCTGAATGCCTTCAATACTGTGGTAAGTCATTTGTCATTTGTTGATATTAAAATCTCAGATGAAGATAAGTGCATCAGTTTGTTGTGCTCTCTACCAGACTCGTGGGACAGTCTAGTTATTGCAATAGGTAGCAATACAACTACATTAAATTTTGATGACATTGTCTCAGCCTTGCTGTCGGAGGAAATGAGACAGAGAAATATGGAGGGTCGGAATGGAGATGCCTTATCTGTACGAAGAAGGTCCCAGAACAGAAACAAGAATAAGGTTTTGAGTGGGAGATCTAAATCTAGAGGGAGATCTAAATCTCCTGGAAAGTTTGTTAAGGTGTGCTGGAAATGCGGAAAGGAAGGACACTAAATAAAGGAATGTAGATCTAAAGCTCCTAAGAAAGGAAAGGTATCTGATGAAGCTCCTTCTGCAGAGGCAAAAACCACCTCGGATGAAGGTGGAGATGTGTATTTGGCTTCTTCTTCAAATACACATGTAGATCATGAGTCATGGTTGATTGACTCACGTGCATCCTTTCACTTCACTCCCCATAGGGAGTGGTTATAGCAGTATGAGAAATATGATGGTGGTGATGTCTTCCTAGGGGATGATGGAGGCCGGGAGAAATCGTCGGACGTGGAAAAAGTCAAGAAGCGAGACTACAAGGTGGAAGGATTAGAACACTTCTTGGTGTTCTGCATATTCCTGCATTGGCCAGAAATCTAATTTCTGTAAGCAAGATGGATGATGCAGGTGTAAAAACAGTGTTCGAGAAAGATGCCTGTAAGATGGTTTGGGGAGCACTGGTATTAATGCGAGAAGTTCGGACTGGAACTCTGTACAAGCTACAAGGTAGCACTATTATTGATGGGTGTAACAATTATGTGTTTCCTGAAAGTGGAGTGGAAAGCTTAGCTGTCTCTAGAGAAAAGACCATGCTATGGCATCAAAGGCTTGGACATATTGGAGAGAAGGGCCTTCAGATATTGCATAGAAATGGTATGGTAGAAGGTATGTCTAATTGCTCTTTGGATTTCGATTTCTGTGAAAATTGTGTATATGGGAAACGGAATCGGGTGATTTTACTCATGCGTGCTAAGAGGGCGACAAGATATTCTGTTAAAACTTGTGCACGTGATTTTGTGTTTGGACTGTGTCGGTTCCATCCTTTGAGAGATGCAGTGTGGTATGTTTCATTCATAGATGAATTCTAAAAAGGAATACATGGATATATTTCTTGAGGAAGAAATCTGAAGTCTTTGACAAATTTAAAAGAATTTAAGGCTGCGAGGTAGAAGCAGACGGAGAAGAAGATAAAGGCGGCCGGGAGGATAATGGTGGGAGTTCTTGCAGAAGGAATTTGAAGAGTTCTGTAAGAAGTGTGGCATAGCACGGCAGAAGACTACTCCATACACACCTCAGCAAAATGGAGTTGCAGAAAGAATGAACAGAACGCTGATGGAAAAGGCAAGAAGCATGCTCAGTGGTACCAGGCTAGGAAAATAATTCTAGGCAGAGGCAGTGGAGACTACATGTTACTTAGTTAACAGATCTCTTTCATCAGCGTTGGAGGATAAGACTCCACATGAGGTATGGACTGGTAAGAAACCCTCTCTTTCACATCTAAGGGTATTTGGATGTGATGCACATGTACATGTTCCAAATGAGAAAAGGACCAAGTTGGATAATAAATTTGAAAGGTGCATCTTTATTGGGTATAAGGATGGTTTAAAGGGTTATAAGCTTTGGAACCCAGAAACAAGGAAGGTTGTGTACAGCCGACATGTGGTGTTTAGAGAGGTGAAATATGTTTTTACACATGAAGTCCTACCAAAGGAACCTGAGAAGATAGAGTTTGAGCTAAAGGATTATGAATCAGACTCTACAACAGAAGAAGATTCAGAAGAGGAAGAGCCACAAACCCGACACTTTGAAGATCGGTTAAGGGAAGAAGGCAACCGAAAGGTATAGTCCATCTACTTTTTTGTTCGGAGTTTTGCCTTAACTATATGGCGATGATGATCCCGGAAGCGTCAGGGAGGCGGTAGATTCGGAGGATGAAAGCTGGAAGGAGGCCATGGTTGATGAAATGGCATCCTTCCACAAAAATGAGGCATGGGATCTGGTGGAGTTGCCGGCTGGAAGGAAGCCCATCGGGAGCAAATGGGTGTTTAAAAATAAGATGAATGTAGAAGGCAAGGTGGAGAAATACAAAGCTTGGTTGGTAGCAAAATTTTATTCCCAAGTGTCAGGAATTGATTTTGGTGATATTTTTTCTCTTCTTGCCAAGGTTAATTCTATTAGATTACTTTTATCTGTTTCTACTGCATTTGATTTTGAGATAGAACAGATGGATGTGAAGACAACATTTCTTCACGGGGATCTAGAAGAGGAGATCTACATGAAGCAACTTGAAGGCTTTATGGTGCAGGGGAAGAAAGAACTGGTATGCAGGTTAAAGAAGTCTTGTATGGGTTAAAATAGTCACCAAGGATGTGGTATCAGAAATTTGATACCTATATATGGGGACTTGGCTTCACCAGAAGCAAGGAGGATCACTGTGTTTATTTTAAATTAATTGGTGATTGTGTTATTTATTTGGTCTTGTATGTGGATGATATGTTGTTGATTGGAAATGACAAAGAAATTAGCCAAGATTTGAAGACCAAATTGTTCTCCAAATTTGACATGAAGGATCTTGGTGCTACAAACTATATTCTGGGCATGGAAATTAAGAGAGATTGGGCAAAGAGGAAGCTGCGGTTAAACCGAGAGAAGTATGTCGAACTATATTGCGAGAGGTTCAATATGCAGGATAGTAAACTAGTGAGTGTTCCTATTCCTGTAGGTGCAAAGCTGTCTGCTGAACAGTGTCCCAAGACACAAGAAGAAGAGGAGGATATGTCCCGTGTTCCATATGCAAGTGCAGTGGGTAGCCTTATGTATGTAATGGTATGTACTAGACTAGACATTGCACATGCGGTGGGAGTATTGATAAGGTTTATGTCAAACCTAGGGAAGGAGCATTGGACAGCAGTGAAGCGAGTTTTCAGATATTTACGTGGCACCAGTGATTATGGCTTGTGCTACCAGGGAAGACCGGGATTGGAAAGAATGTTGGACATTCGTGGTTTTGTTGATGCAGACTGGGCTGGAGATCTGGACCAAATAAGATCTACAAGTGGGTATGTGTTTAGCCTATTTGGAGGTGCATTCAGTTGGATGAGTAAAAGACAGTCTGTAGTGGCGCTTTCAACTACAGAGGCAGAATACATAGTAGCCACTTATGCAAGCAAGGAAGCAGTTTGGTTGCAGAGATTGTGTTCAAATATGGGGTTGGTACAGCACACTATAAGGATAGACTGTGATAGCCAAAGTGCAATTTTCTTAGCTAAGAACCCTGCTTATTATTCAAAGACAAAGCACATTGATGTTCAATATCACTTTGTTAGAGATATGGTTGAGGCTAAAATGGTGTTGCTGGTAAAGGTGGACACTTTGAATAATGTTGCAGATGCATTGACGAAGTCTGTAAGCACTCAGAAGTTCTCTTAGTGTAGAGAAACAATGGGTGTTGAATAATTGGCCAAATGACTAAGCACTCCCATGGCCCCCTGTGGAAATAAAACAACAAGTGGGATAATGTTGGGTGTGTGTTATATTCTTTCCACGACTAGCCCCACACGGCCCCATGCACGTTGCGGCCACGGGCGCGACGGAGTCATGGAGTCCCACTCATAGGCGGACCCACCCATGTTTTGTGCATGAGTTTGCACATGGTTTGGGGTACGATGGTTTTCGTCCTGTGGTATTTTGTAGATCCGGTCAAAAGAACTATGGTTATGTTCTAATCCAGAGTTAATGGATTGGGGTTTATGTATGCTTCGGCATGTATATATATGTGTTGTAACACTAAAAGGAATATAATGAAAAATCAAGCTGGTCGTCCCAATTTGGGATCCCGGGGAAAATCTCTGTGTTTATCTGTTTTATGTTTTATGCTCTCGCTATTGTTTATTTTCTGTTATAAGATTCGTGTGTAGATAATTTCTGTTCAGGGTTAAAACCTACAACACAGACAAATTCTCAATTCCAATATGTACCAAATGATCTCCTCCTCCTCCTCCTTTTAAAGACTCCATAAATAGATCTCCAAGCCTCTAGAAGCATCTTATTTTATTATTATTCTAGAAGCTCCTCCAAGTGACTTTATCTTAAGTGAATTTTAATTTTAATTTATTTAACTTAAGTCACTTTTGGCCTTTTTCCTCCAATTAATTATTTTTCTCTTTTTTACTTTAATTAAATGAAAAATTAAAGTCATTTTTAATCAAGGAAATGTGAAAATTCCAAGTCTGGAATCCTACTACAGCCAACTGAAATCACGTCACTTACTTGTTATTGAATGAACAAGTTATTTATGGTTTTCTACTGTAAATACTCAAGAAAATTACTACTGTAGCCTTCAATTAATTAATTAATTATGCCGAAACAAGAAACTAAGAAATAAAGAAAAACATCACACAGGACATCGTTGTTTTTGGACAAACATCCCTGGAAAAATCCAACGCAGGAAAACTTTTCTAGTAGATCTGAGGGTTTTATTATTAAGCATCAATTATTTCTGAATACAATATTTGTATGCCTTGTTCACTATCCAGTACATAGAATATCACTCAACATAGAAAATTAGTGAGTTTACCTCACTCTACACTGCAAGTCCCGATTGATCCGGTAGCTGAAACAACATCCTCCCAGCACCCTCTACGCTGCCTCTGCGTATTATTTACGTGGGCATGCGTGGGGGAGTCAAGGAGACTACGTCGCCTCCTCTTCTGGATCGATCTACTCTTAGGAGCGTCAAGTCTAGCCCTCTCGACTCACAATCTCGATATCCTAACAAAATCTCATACTTCTGCTTGGAAACGTTGCTCTGCCTCTATGTGTGGCCTTCGTGGCCCTGTGTCACCCTCTTTGGGCACTGTGTTGCATCCTCTACGTATCTCTTTGCCTCTCTGCTAAGTATTATTGGCTCCAGAGAAGATCCTCTGAGAAAAACTGTCTCTGCCCCTCTCTGCGTGAGAATCTCTCAATCAAAGTTTTCCTCTTAGCAAGGCTCACTTCAGAAAATTCAATCTCTTGATCTCTCAGTGTGTTTCCAAATGGCCCTCGAGCCTTCCTAAAATAATCTTCTTGTTGAAATTCAATGGCCTAGATTATAAGATAATAAATGACTACGATTATTTTGGCTTGATCCTCTTCTTCTTCTAGAAGTTACACCCATAGTTTAGATTAATACCCATTAATTATTTTAATTTCCTAAGTTTAGACTTAGGGTCCCATTAAAAATAATTAATCTATTAAATAAAACCGCCTCGAGGTGTAATTTTCCTAAATGATTTCAAAGTTTTTTGGAATACATGTGTCTAAGCCTCTCCACAAAATTTGAGGCTTAGAGCACATCCGATACTACCTCAAATCAATAGGAAAATGGTAAATCAGCCACCATACTCCTTTCATCCACTGGAAGTCACTTCTCATCATCCCATCCTGTAGATCATCTCATTTCGTTTACAACGAGCTATTACATTGAGGTATTCCATCAAATATTCCTCTCAGAATGCCACCTCAAGTGTAATGAATTAATTTAGACCCAGTTGTTATCACTGAAAAATCGTACAAGAAAAAGACATTAGGAAATGTCAAGCAGAAGGGACATATAAGTATTTACAGGGAAGGAGTACATTGCAGGATCTAAAAATTTTAACTTTTCCTAAGGTCAAGCAAGAAAATTTATTAAACTGTGCATAGGAAACACTAACCCAGGGTGATCCTTGTGTCTTTTTCTTCGACAACCGCGAAGATCATCGAGGCTATCCCTCAAAGAGCCCCGTGGTCCTGGGTATGCGGAAAGTCACCATCCGGGACCACTTGGCACACTTGAAGAAGAATATTCCCACTCAAGCCAACCAAGTACAACCACCTTGAGGCCTTAGTGCAGCACACAAAGGAATCATCCTCCCACTCTTGTGTCAACATCCATCTTGTACCAAGAGAGGGAGGGAAAATTTGAAATTTGTCTACAAAAGACTGCCATGGGAAGAGAAACATGAGAACACATTGTTATGCTGGCCAAAATGCTTGAGAGAAAACTAGCACTGTATTATCCAAGCAACAAGAAGGATTGGAAGGATTCAGCTATTGGCCACCCAACACCTCAATCAGAGAGAAGAAGTTCAAATAATGTCCGTAATTCTACCATCTGTCGAGGGGGGAGAGAGGATTGCAAGAAGCTTAAGGGGAAGAGACCCCCTTGCCTTGGATATTAGAGCTCCATAGCTCTAAGGATTCTTGTAAATGATTTATCATCCTATTTTCTTATACCATCAACAACTAATAAAGGGAGAGAGTTCTCCATTTGAATTATTAGTGTGTTTGAATTGATTGAGCTTGTTATTGTACATGATTATTTTGTTTTGTGTTTCTTCATTAATGTAGCATGTTATGTTTCTTACTTAGTTTACTACATGTTATTTTGTTCCACTAACAATCTAACAAACCAATTGACCTGTTACTTGCTTGTAGGAAAGAAGCCTCCCTATTAAGCACAGTGTATTTCGTCCGCCCATGCGTCAAATACACTACAACAGGAATGGCGACTCCACTTCTTTCTTTCTTTTAAGTTAGTGATTATTGATTGCAGGTCCTCTCTCCTGCCCAAACTTGCTGCAAGATCACTCCTACTTCCTCTCAGCACTTTTCAGTCACCCTTAGTGAGAAATTTGGCTCAGAGAAGGCGGATTTTTTAGTCACTGTAATCCATGCGCATTCAACCTAGACAGACATGCGAACCTCGTGCCCGTGTGAAAATAAGCCGCACGGTAGGCAGTGAGCTCATTTTTCACTGCTTTTTCTCATTTTTTAGCAGTTTTAAGGTGTTGGCAATCCATAAGAAATTTTTCATCATTGTTCTCTGTATTTCATGACTGGTTAGGACACTTTTGACTGGTTCTATGGTATAAATAGTTTGTTTTAAATTTAGTTTTTTATCATTGCAAATCACACATAGTTTAAGTAGGGGAAAGTAAGTGGCCTTCAATCCAAAAATGCTATCTGAACAAACAATTTTCTGGTAAAAGATAACAAACACATAGAATAATTAGCGGAAAATTAAGTGGCCCATACATCCACACATATTTAGCCAATCTCTTTTTTTTTTTTCAATTTTTTGCATTAGGTTAATTCAATTTTTTGCATTAGGATTCGAGACCAGGACCAAAATATCGAAAGGGAGGAAAGTAATCTCTGCCACCCTTGCACCTCTCGGTGAGCCTGGGTATGCATATGAAAGATTTCTTAAGATAATTTTCCATCTCCCTATAGTGAAAAACTTAGTCTAACTAGGAAAAGTTTAAGCGGCCCATCATCCACACATTGTTTATTTTTTACAAGGAACAATCACACATAGCATAATTAGAGAAGGATTGTAAAGGATCACCGCATATCCATATCTCATAACACTTGTGATTGTACACTCCAAAGCACACATGAGGCATCATTAACCATTGGACCAAAATGCACCCAGTATGTTGGGACCTTTGTCCTCTTCTTACAATTACTTCACCAAGGCACACCTTAAGAAAATTAAGACTCCCTAAAAATAACCACTAATTTAACTCACTAAATTCTCCCCACAGGGGCCACAAAATAAATTATAGTTCATTTTAGGACCATCGGAGATAGGCATCCAATAAGCCGTCATGGTCATTCTACATTTTGAAACATAGATGTTGAATTTTTAGGGAGCTTAAAATCCGTCTATCCACCCACGGAACAGAATACCCGAGCCTTACAGAGACCCGTTTCAAAGGGGGTTAAGATTAGGCCCAGTGCATGTGGTACTCTTTGGGGCTACCTGACCCATCTAGTGCTCGGTACTGGAAGATGAATACCAAGAAGCTCAAGACTCAAACGCTCACGTGGGACGATGGTACTTTAGTGGCCAAATCTAGGGCATCCTTCCCTATAGTTGATGGTGCAGGCAACACTAGATCCTCATACCTTTACCTTGGTCGATTCTTCGGCTGCTGGAAGGCATCGCCAGATATTTTGGGATGTTAGCCCCAGTACCCATCAGAAGACATCTTCACAAGGCCCAATTACATTTTAGAGTGTGAGGGCAATCAGGTCTTTTTAGGCTTTTGAGTATCATACGCAAAACAACCAAACCGTATTTTTTGCTTGCTTGATCACATAGCATTAATCTAAAGGAAAACTTACCTTTTATTTTTAGCTTTGTTTTATGTATGCGATCATATTTGATTTGGTAATAATCTTCCTTCCCTCAGAAAACTAAAAAATATTTCCAAAATTAACATAGTCGACACCATAACGGACCCAACAAGACCTCACTGATCTAGACATTTTTTGGACCTCCCCCCATTAGAAGGAGGAGAGCCAGGAATTTTTCCATTCAAGCATCAAAGATGATACACTGCCACCATTATTGGTTCATCCTTTATCGGGGCGTATTTAGTTGGAAACCCCCAAGGGTCACCCAACACCACACCCAGGAAACCCCAGTAGGGTCACCACACTCAAATCCTCCCACAACCCCCATAGGGTAGAGGAGCGCTACCCCTCCGGGGAGTCAAAATAACACACAATAGGGTAGTTCACAGGGTAATATTTCCCAGGCACCCCCCATACATCATCACACTCAAATACCTATTTTTCCACAGTACACAATGGAATTCAATACTCAGTTACCCTTTTTAGCATCATTAAACCTTCCAGATCTATCAAAGCTAACTAATTGACCCATTGCACACAACCCCAACTGGCCCCCCATGCCCACGAAGATCCCCTCAGACATACCAAAATTTGAAGGAAAGAAGACAAAAGACCCTAGAAATCATATTATGAATTTCCACCTATGGTGTTCGTCCAATAGTATCATTGACAGTACTATTCAACTGAGACTGTTTCAACGCACCCTAACTAGACCTGCTGCGAAATGGTATGTGGAGTAGCCTTCTACTTTGCATGGAACCTTTAACGCCCTTGCTACTATTTTCCTCACTTATTTTCAGCTACCCATCCACCATGATTCGATGATGGAGTTGTTGACATATTTTAGGAAAATGCCATCTGTCCATATCTCAGACCATCTCCACGAATGGCGACGACGTCATAGTTTGTGCAAAGCCAAAGTAGACGATAGATTTTTACTAGAATTGTTTTTTAAAACTCTCACAACATCAATCTCAAAAGATGTGGCAACACAAGGACCTACCTCTGAGGAGGACACCATTTTGCAAAGCCCAGCAGGTCGAAATTATCTATACCCTGTCAGGATACATTTACAATGTCCTGCCTATCGCCCTGTGCCTGCAAAATTACAGAGAATTTCCAAGCGCGTCGAATACTGTAGACGTCTAGGCAGCAATATCAAGTACCCAGGTTACTCATATGATTCTACCCATAATATGACGCAATTTGGCTACTACCAAATTCAATCTGCACCTTTGCAGAATATGAAAAATAGGGTATCATCATACCACCATCAACAGGGAGGATCATACCCTCCCTCGTTGGGGACCCAATACTCAGCTAGGAATGTTGATGGAAGAGATCCACCCCAGTAACCATACACTAACTAGGGACAGGGACACCAATATTCCCTTTCCCCCGCAGAAAACCCACCACCACAAAACAACGCGTTGGTGAACTTTGTACAACCTTCTTAGGCTCAGCCGCGCTAGTCCTATGACCAGGAAAACCATAATAATACTCCTAATGCTACAAGAAAAAAACCTAAGAATAAACAAAATGGAGACTCTGGACAGGGGGGAAGTAACCAACAACGCCCCCTGTGATCTCATTTTCGGGGCAACCCCAACTGAAATCACAACCAGGATCCAAAAAACAACTCCTAAGGGAAGAACAAGAGGTCTAGTCTAAGGAAGAACGATTCTTGTGCCATATGTGGTGAGTACGTCCATTACACCCACTACTTTCCCAAACTCCCTGAACTAAAAAAAATTAAGGGTAACCATGGACAAGGGGGACCTACACAGTAGACCGTGGTAATTCAAGAGCCCTTCCCCCACCAAGGAGTGGTTAATACCCAACAGCAACAACCCCCCCAAAATGATTCCGGGTATGACATACACGAAATTTACATGACTAATGAAGAAATGTTCTTCCAGACAAGGAATCAGAGCTATGACGCCCCCTCGAGGACTAACCCATCAGGTGCGAGAACGAGTGCACCTACTGCACCATTGACCATATCCAAAGTACCTATTGAGCCCCTTCCAAAGATGGCTAAGGGGTCGAACATGCACGTAGGACACC
Organism: Pinus albicaulis; assembly: GCA_034641835.2. Lineage (NCBI taxonomy): Eukaryota > Viridiplantae > Streptophyta > Pinopsida > Pinales > Pinaceae > Pinus > Pinus albicaulis. Next base: position 835,746,295 of record CM076573.1, read on the forward strand.
ACTCAAAATCTGCCCATAACTACAACATTGTCGATGATTTAGCACAATCACCTACTACCATGTCAACCTTAGAGGTCCTACAATCATGCCCAAAACAGCGGAAAGCCATACTTTCCACATTAGGTGAAATCAACCCTTCCGATTCGTGCCTAATGGCTTTTGACTTAGACAAAGCCACCCCTAGGGTTCCTTCTCTGGTTGCCTTCCAAATACTGGTGTCCCTCCAAAATATCACCATACACCGATGTATCATTAACGAAGGTGCATCTACATGCATCATGTCCAAGTCTGTTTGGTAGAAGTTGGGATCACCCGAACTGAAGCCATCCGAAATTATGCTCAGAGCATACAACGGTCGACCATCTTCTCCCATCGGTCTATATCATAAGGTCCCTGTAAACTTGGCCGGAAAAATAGAACTCATAGACATCGAAATCTTGGATGCCCAACTTGACTACAATATACTCCTTGGGAGGAGTTATATGTATGCCATGACTGCCATAGCCTCCTCTGCTTTTCGGGTGATGATGTTCCCCCATGAAGATCGAATCATCACCGTAGACCAACTTACATACTATGATAAGAAACCCATGATGACTCTCGATGTCATTCTACCTTATGTAGAAACAACTATGGAGTAGCTCATGCGAAACCAAGAATATGGCCCTAACCAATTCAAACCATCATCGATCCTAGGATCATTCCTAGGCGACCCCCCTATCATACCAGAGGCAACGCCAGAAGTCACAGAGGCATCGGTGTGCATGATGCTATCATAAAACACCAAGACCAGCTCGGAGATGGAGACCGGTAGTATAGAAACCGAAGTCGTTGACACGAATTTCCTACCTTACGTCATTGCCCATACCCATTTTTTATACCCCCCACCTGGTTTTGTGTCAAAGAAAGTCTTGGAAACTGTAACATTTCCAAACATGTATTTCGCAACATCGGTCTGGTATTTGGTCCCACCAGCCATGCTGGGAAGCCCTGACATCACTTCTATAGGGATAAACCCTATCACTCCTGAGGAGGCTACACTGGTTAACGAAACTCCCGTAGTAACGCCAGTTAGAGAAACCAAGAAAACCAACAAAAAAGGGAAGAAAATTGAAAACCCCAACATACCTAGCGCACTGCAACTTTGTGCATTATGTGATATTGTAGGCCATCCCACAAATATTTTCTCAGAATTAGATGAATTAAAACCTCTTCTAAGCACTGAAACAAATGTCGCGGCCTGAAGTTCCCATAAAAAGGAACAGGCCACAAAAAATCAAGGGAAAGCATTGCACACCAACCATGTGTACACCATATGCAACCGTTATGGGCATTACACTCATCACTGCCCAGAGATTCCACAGTATAGGGATGCCCTGTAAGCGCTAGAGAAATCATACCAACAAGATCCCTCAAATCCACCCATGCAGATGGATGAGGGAAAACCTAGAACCATATTGTACCTATGAGAGGGGCCTACATCCTACTCATACATAGTCACCCAACGGACCAAAGACAGAAAACAGAGGCCACTCAGCCAACCCTTGTTTGCGCACTATGCGACGAGCCTGACCACTTAGTGACACAATGTCCCGAATTAAGGGTGTTCACCAGTTCGTACCGAATCCCTCATGTTTCCCATATAAAATTAGCTTGGAATTGACAACATACGTGTCATATTTTCCAAAGAAACTATCATGTGCACCGATGTCCACACATCCATCAATTCTGGTCCATGTTGGATTTCATGCAATGATTCATTGTTGAAAATTTTGACCTAGCTGGCTCAGACACGAAATCCGCAAACAACACCACTTTTCAAGGGATGGAAACAACAAGGACCATATTATATGTGGCTGAGGAGAGGCAGTCACCTGAACGACCACCTCCCCCTTGTTACTTCCCTCCAGCTCCTATTCAACTCCGCGCACTCTGTGATGAACGCGATCACTTCATTGCTGACTGTGTAGCCTTAGAGTTGTTTCAGAGATGGTATCCTATTGACCCCATATACTACGATGGCTTACGAGCAGTCTAGTACTCATGTCAGGTGTGTTCTGGCGACCACCCAGTTCATCATTGCCCTTACATCCCCAGATTTTATTTGACGTTAAATAGTTTATGCCAGGCCATAGTATGCCTCACCGCAACAGATGGATCAGATTCAGAATCCGTGGAAAGTTTTACAATGGAAGAAAACGTGACAAGCAGGTCCATTTTCTTCATGTCAGTAGAACAACATCCAGTAAAGGGGCACATCGTCACCCCCAACTACCCTCCACGGATAAGACCAACCTACACATTATGCAACACACGTAACCATTTGGTCACCCAATTCCCAGATCTAGAATCGCTACGCAAATGGTATCCAATCACTCTAGCAGCCCAAAGGGAAAGGAGTATCGAGGAAAGATAGTCTTGTCTAGTTTGTCAATGAAACCATCAGACTCGAAAGTGTACTTACATTTCCCAAATACGTCATTTAATAGATATCATACGCTCGTTGAATGCTCAATACCCAGATATAGTTGGTCTAGAGCCAAGACAATCTAACGCAAGGTAATCTACCCTGAGGCAGCCTGCCTCCCATCAGTACCAAAACATTAGGAGAGATAAAACAAACCATCATCCTAGCAGGGTCCAGAACTAGCCAAGGACGGCATGCAGGATATGCGATAGAATTGACCACCAATTCAATCAATGTAAAGAACTGAAGAACCTTACTAGCAACCTTCGCATGGTCAGCCCCATCCCACAGAGAAATCTCTCCAATCAAGAGAATATCACACACTTCTATTGCGGGATTTTCTCACAATTCCACCATACGATGGATTGCAAGTACCTCCCAAGGCTATGAGTGGCAAGGGTAGTGTTAATTCTAAACTCCTCAAAGGAGCTAGACCATGCAAAACCAAAAACTCAGAGATGGAGAAAGCGCAATCATGCCCCAATTCCCAATCATCTCTAAGCGTCCACTTTAGGGATAGAGTATCATTGGTTCTCATACCATCTACTCGATAAGCACCGTGACACTGTGTGCCATTTTCCCCGGTCACAATCATGGAATAGAGTCATGCCCCTTAACAGAAACATTTAGGTGCCTCTGCACTCTGCATGGCTTCCAAATGCAGGAAAGTGCAAGTACCCTTAGTACGCCACATGAGGAACATAAGCTTGCTCTCATGCAAGCTAACACAATAAAAATTCCTCCACCATCCAATGTTGACAACACGCAACACCACATATGATTCATCTCATCGTGCATGGGAACCATGAATCGTGCTGTTTGCTCATCTATCATTGGTGTCAAGACCGCTACAACTACAAAATTATTTGTACCATCGACGGTGCAAACTCAATCCGTGTGCACCTTGTCGACCTTGTCTAGTTCCACAACATCAAATATGGAATCCTATTCGTATCTTCGGACCAACTCCGTTAGCCCCGAACCAACTCCTCACGGCCTCACACAAATTCACTCCCCCTTAGATTCCTTTTTCCATTCAGATGATGATATATTGGAGGCCATGAAAGAACCAGATTGTCCATAGGATGCAATGCATCACCGCTCGTTTTTCTTCCTTGAAAAACATTCGGCCCTAACAACCCAGAAAACTAGGAGATATAATCTATTGAATAAAAATACTTCCTCCCATCTGGGAAAGTTGACTGGTTCAAAAATCCCATCCTGGTGCCTAACACGTTTGAAGAAGGGAACATGTCAAATATTTCACCAACCATCAAGGTAAATATCTCTAGAAAACCAGGAAAAATCGAATAAATCTCACTAGGGGCAGCATGCTCCCCAGATTAAGTAATCTCTTACAAAAACTTGTTACAAGAGTACAGAGAAATCTATGCATGGGATTATTCAGAAATGTCGGGGCTTAGCCCCACTATCTTAGAGCACCATATTGACACCTGACCTAACATACCACCAGTATGCCACAAACAACATCAATTGCACCCATCTAAGGCAGAAGCGATTAAGCGAGAAATAAACAAGCTTCACAAATCTGGGTTTATCTACCCATTAACTTATACATTGTGGGTTTCCAACCCTGTTCCCGTCATGAAAAAATAGGGCACCATTCACGTCTGTACTGATTTTTGAGATTTCAACAAATCTTCTCCAAAAGACAAATACCCTACCCCTTTCATAGACTAGGGCACTGGATGCTTGCATCGGTCATGAGGCCCTGTCCTTCATGGATGGGTTCTCAGGGTATAACCAAATTCAAATTCGACATACTGATCGATACAAGACAACATTCACCACCCCTTAGGGCACTTTCACATACCAAGTTGTGCCACTTGGTCTTAAAAACGCTGGAGCCACTTTCTAGCGGGCCATGAACTATATCTTCCATGACCTAGCCCACCTTATCCTCACTTACTTGGATGACTTCACTATTCGATCCAAGAAGTGAAGCAATCATCTGGAAGATTTACAGTTGGTATTCCAAAGATGCCGACATTACAAGCTACATTTGAACCTTCTCAAGTGCGTCATCTGCGTCAACGCTTGTAGACTATTAGGTTTTATAGTATCCGAAAAAGGGATCAGAGTGGACCCCCTCAAGGTCCAGGCCATCAAATAGGTGCCACCACCAAGAACCCTCAAGCAACTCCAAAAATTGTAGGGGAAAGCCAATTTCATGAGACGCTTTATCCCAGATTACACCACTTGTGCGCAAGGATTCTTATGCCTTCTTCGTCGGGATATCCCATTTAAATGGGACAATCAATACCAACAATGATTTGAGGTGCTAAAAGACACATTGTCTTCAGCCCCATTGACCAGCCCACCAAATTATGACAAAGATTACACCCTATATCTGTCAGCCTCAGAAACTTCCTTAGCCGAGGTGTTAATCCAAGATGGACATGATGGTAAAGAACATGTAATTTATTACGTCAGTAATAACTTATCTTTCCCCGCCTTAAGATATGAACCCAAAGAAAAAAATGCCCTAGCCCTTATACACGCAGTGCAAAATCTTCGGCACTACATTATCTTACGGACCACAACAGTCATCACAACTATCAACCCCATGAGATACCTGTTGACCCGCCGTTTGATGAACTAGAAATACGCTCGTTGGGTAGTCATAATGTAGGATTTTAACCTACAGTTTAGCTCCCCCAAGAGAAAAAAAGATTTGATCTTAGCTGAGTTCATCACTGACCTCCCAAGTCAGACTAAAGGATCCTCAGTGAATGACTCACTACCTGATAAACATCTCTTTTTAGTGACGACTGATGATCCTTGGTATGGTGATATCCTCTTATTTTTACAAACCCAAAAGTTCAATCCAAAACTCAGATCTGATGACTGAAGGCGCATACACCACTAGGCCCCCTGATACCTCCTCATGGGAGACATCCTTTATCAGCAAGGCATCGATACTATCCTATGCTGATCCCTCACGCACGACCAAGCTAAGTAAGCCCTTAATGACTGTCATAGTGGAGTTTGTGGCGACCACCTCTCTGGGATGGCTATCGCCAAAAATTTTCTACGGGAAGGTTGTTTTTGGCCCAACTTATTTCGCGATTGCATTACGGAATTAAAAATATGTGAGTGATGCCAATGCTTCGCCCACAAGGCAAGAGAACCTCCCACTCCTCTGCACCTGGTCATCGTATTCGGTCCCTTTTGCAAATGGGGAATCAACTTTATGACCTACAACCCTACATCGTCTGGCAACCACAAGTACATCATTGTCACTGTCGACTATTTCACCAAATGGGTAGAAGCCATGCCCACATATGACAACATGGCAGAAAACACGACATGGTTTTTGTTTAACCATGTCATCATGTGTTTTGGTGTGCCAAAAGAGTTAGTCTCTGACCACAGAAATAATTTCGAAAACGCGATATTCCAGGAGTTGTCTCACCACCTAGGGTTTACACACGAATTCACATCACCATGCTATCCTCAGTCCAACGAAAAGGTAGAAGCTATCAACAAAGTGCTTAAAACAATGTTACAACGTATGGTGAATAACCATAGGACAAACTGGCACCACATGATTTTTTCCACCCTGTGGGCATACCGCACGACAGTTAAAAACTCAACAGGATTCACACCCTTCCAACTAGTGTATGGGGTAGAAGCCGTGACTCCCATCAAACGCTAAATCTGTAACTTACATGCCGCCATCTAACTCCTTGACGATACCCAACCTTTATAACAACGATTGGTACAGCTAGAAATTGTCGACGAAAATCGACAGGAGTTGCTCCAACATAATGAGGCACATAAAAAATGGGTAAAAGCATCATTTGATCGCAACACCACCCCTCGCTCATTTAACGGGGGAGAGTTAGTCCTCCGCTACGATGTCGTGAAAGAGGCCCTAAGATCTAGGAAGTTCAAAACATAAGGGAAAGGTCCCTATATCATAAAACATTGTCTCCTCAAGGGGGCATGCATCCTATCAGAGACCGACAGTACATGCCTAGCTAACCCCGTCAATGTGCCCTACCTCAAAAAATTTCACCCATAAGGGCAGGAGGTCTCAACTCTATAGATAATATGCATATAGCATAATATGTTTTTGTGATGATTACAATCATCAAATTCTTTTTCTAAAAAATTCTCTAGTGTCACAGATGGATCATCCCCCCATCCACTATTTTGGATTCGTTGATGGAGCCTTGCGATGGTCCTAAAATATAGAAGCAACCTCCTGGTCCACTTACTATCCTGATCGATTGCCATTATTAACCAACGGAATATGCATCGGATCAACCACCAATAATCATGCAGAATACGATGCAGTCATCAGGGTTACGCGTGATGCCTTCAACCAAGGCATTCGTCATCTACATTTCTACCTTGATTCCCAACTAGTGGTTTCGCGGTTAAACCAAGACTTTGAAGTACATGATTATCAACTATTTAGGAAGTATTTGCATGCACAAATATTAAGTCGTTAGTTTGATCATATTACATTCACACATATACCAAGAAATCAAAACCAAACAGTTGATCACATAGGTAATTACATTATAGATTGGAATGCATCTCGTATAAACCATCATCCATAGAAAATAAAAAAACATAAAAAATAGATATCCATCATAGACACACGAAATCCATCAAATAAAATAACCATAGACACATCATCAGAGCCGCAAAAATACATATCTCGCATATATACATCAAAAAATATGTGAGTCACAATATACAAGTCATGTCCCTGACAAGCGGGTCAGCCAAAAAATATGTCTACATGTCATCAAAAAATAGGGAAGCATCCTCATAATGGGCACTTTCCCTGAATACACAAAATATCTAGGGCTGAGCCCCACCAGGTGGGTCCTCTGGACCCACAACTGCACCCGGTGCTAGTACAGGTGCAGTAGCCAAAACAACAAGTGCCACACGGCGCAAGGTAGGGTGATACGCCCTATCTCAATCCATCAACACCTTGAGCCATGCGTCGTCCAAATCATCCACAAAACCCCGGGTCAACATGCCCCAGGTCAATCTCTCCACCCAAGCCCATGAGTCGGCTAAGTCTGTTGCATGAGCCTCAGTAGCATCTAGCTCCTCCTCAACCGCCGCTACTCGTGCCTCAGCCGCCTCAACACGAGCAAGAAGGGAAGCGTACCCGACAGTGGTAGCACTGCTACCCTCCCCTGAGGGGAAAGTACCAGGGGACATTACCATCGCCATGTCCCCCAACCTAGGGCTGACCAACCCCACCTGGGTCCCTCATAGGTGGCTGATTCTCCACCAAACGGGCAATAGGACGCCTAGTCGCCCCCACATCTGCACGAGAAACAAGGATAGTGTTAGTGTCACCGCAAAAGACATAAATATACACATTATAAAATACACAAATAATGCAGAAAAATGTCAAAGGTCATATCTGTGGGACCCCACACATAACCAACGGGAAGACCCATATCTAAATACCCCCGAAAATCCATCACTAAGTGTGGATAATCCAAGAACATCTGCGGGTTCACCTGGAACCACGCCTCCATCGTTGCATCCCAATAATGACCTGCCTCCCCTCCTCTGCCACGAGGCATCACGGGCACCCACCACTGCATCTGAGGATTCCTGCACAAACCAATGGGCATAAGCACGATCAGTCGGAGCATCACCACCCTCTCGAACATAATGTTGCAGAGGATGCTCGCATATCTAAAAAATTTGGAAGATCCTCCCTGAACCTTCCCTAGCTGCGATACCATGTCGTCATACACATGGTGCGCCCAGCCATAAAAGTGACTAGCCCGGAGCTGGTGCAAGACACCAATTTGAGGTTCTGACTCCCTATTGAGCGACGACGACCCCATCAAGCAAACTATCATCACCCGGGCACACCTATCAGCTAGGTCAGTCACCGACTTGATGTGGATGCACCCCTGGGTAAGCGGTGCACCGCCGCAATGCTGCACCACCCAACGCCAGATACTCACCCTCCCAGGAGGGAGTGGGTGTGGTATTGCCTCGCCCTGAGGTAGTAAGCTAGTCACAAAGTACACATCCATCTCCGGATGGATGACGACGTTTCTACGCCGCAGGACCATCACTTTCTGTCTCCTGTTCCAACAGAAAAATAGGAAACGCAACAGACTGTCCTGTGATCTCAGGATGTCGTTCTCCAAGAACTTTAACAAACTCCACTGTGCCAAGAGCCTCTATGCATTGGCATCCTGAGCCACAAAAATTCATAGATCAGGCCAATCACGTTCACACCACAACATCCTGTTACCAGAGAAAAAACCAAATCAGTGACCAAAAATCAAAAAATATATATTTTTAAATATTTGGCCTAACATCGCGCATGTTTCCTACACAGGCGCGATTTCCACGCGTCTGTATCAAGAACAGATGCACGGTTCATCGCAAAAAATAACTACCAAGCGTGATAACCTCGTGGAAATTTTTCCTTCTCCACAAGGTTCGCGTAGCTCTGCCTCGATCACTCACATGATTGAGGCAAAAAAGAGGAAGGTAATCTATACAAACCAGTTTTGTATGGACCCCCCCCCCCCCAAAGGAAAAACTGATAAAATTGAAAAGTAGGATGTTCAGGGCCCTACCTGACACTAACGACACAAATCCCGGGTATTCAGGCTAACTGCAACGGCAAGAAAGGCTCGACAATAGGGGTTCAACTCTGACCTTAAACTCTCAAATGACACAAATGAATTGAAATAAGCCATATTGACCTATATATAGCCATTTTCTCATAATTCGACAGTCCATAACAGGAGCTCGGAACGCCCAATTGAAAAAGTACAAGAAACATAGTGATCAACACCTCATCACGTCCAAAGTAGGCTTCACACAACCACACCTTAGAAAAAATCATTTTTCAGTTACGACAAGGTATGCCCTCTCTTATCGCTTTCCATTCAACGTTATTTTCAATATGTTTTAATATAAAATATGCTTTCACTTGGGTTATTGGTTGTAGGTGTTACAAGCATGAAAAATCACCTGTTGCCCTAGCCACTAAAGGTACAAGAGCAAGTATCATTCTATCCCTAGCATGATAGGCTCCACAAAGAAGCTTTGCATATCCTAACATCATTTCTCCACAAAAATCAACCATAGGTTCCATTCACCCGACCATGTTTACCATCACCTCACCTCGCACATGATAAACATTCTTGCAGGTCAGTAGAGCTTCACCCTCCATGTCGTCCATCACTCAAGTAGACCATACATCAAAAATATGGAGCCATGGCCATAACATCCAAGTCTGAGAAGCACTTCATGTTCATTCATCCATCATACATCAAGTCAAGTTTTACCCATGTCACGATAAAATCCCTTTCCCGGACTACCATTCTCATAAGCAGATCGAATATGCACCACCGCATCTCACACTTGGCCTACCACACCCCCATCAGCATATCCCATCTGCATCACTTTTCATCCGCTTCACCACCCTCACATTAAGACCAACCAATGGGCCCCCCACCCCCATAAAAACACCCTCTTTACACCATAGTGACAGATTAGTTTCATGCTTATTGGGGCACCCATCTTCGTGCTTTTACAATCAAACCCATTCTATATTCTTTTGGCAAGTGTACAAAGATTTTTTAGGAGAACACTCCCACCCATCCATCCACATTTTTCACCTGGCTGCAGTCCCTAATAACCCTTGGTCGAAGCTTCGCATTCTTTACCCAACCCCACCATGACACTCATAACAACCACATACCCACCCTGGACGTCCTACTGACTCCAAGGACTTCCTCACCAGAAATTGTTATGACTGTCGCCGCTTGAATTTACAAGCTTCGACCTTGGGAAATTGAACTTCCATCATTAGTTACAACCATTTATTTTCATCATGCCTAAGTTAACCTATCACACCCCACCCTGCTACATCAGAGATCTTGATCCCTTTGATTCGTACTTCTCTCGGTTAGTTGAGGATTCCTTCTTGTAGACTTCAACAACCATCTTCCAAGAAGGAGGCAGTACCTTGGATGGTTCCTCACCTCAGTAGGGGCATTCTCAGATGGCACTATGGGAGTTGTTTGGCTTCAAAATAGTCCCTATTCTCACTCCATTATTCACCAATACCTTCACATTACTTCCATATTACCTTCATGTCACCTTCATTCCACCTCCACATCATTACATTTACCTCATCATTGGGTTATAGCTATGCTTTTCCAAAGTTTATTAATTCTTAAAATTTTTAAGTGGATTTGTGGTTAAACTTTAGAAAATAATATGCTTATACTTATACCTAACAATTAGAATGAGTTTGTTGACATGTGCACGTACAAAAGAAGCTTCCTAGGCACCCTTATGTGGCACTCTATGTTCAAATTCGAATTTGAGGAGATCATGGACCTCATGGAGGAGATCACGGACCTCATGGAGAAGATCATGGAGGATAGGGTTATGTGTCACCATTGGTTGAGAAATATGTGGGTCAAAGGAGGGAATAGTGGATTTAAATTTATGAGTTTGTTATCATAGCTTTTGTATAAATAGGAGTGTTATCTCCTTCATTTGTAATCTTAGTCTTAATCTTGATTTGTAATATTAGTATCTTATAGGTTGGTAGTGAGAAGTTAGATTGGAGAATCAATGTAATGGTTGCAATTGAAATTGATGATAAATAAGATGGAGCTTCTTTGATCCTCTACATTTGACTTTTCTTTTGGTGTGCTTGTGAATCCTTGGAAGGATCCCCATTGCCTAGCAAGTACACTTTTATTTTAGTAGGCTTTTATTTTATGTTTGTTTGTGAATTTCATTAGATTAAATTATTAGGTTCATATGTTTGCAATATTAACGAATGAGATTTCCTAAGAAAGTAATAATGTTTCCTTCAATGAATCTAATTTGTTATTTAATGTTTGATTTCATTAGTTTAAGTTTCTGATTTATATGCTTGAGATATAATTGAATAGTCTCTTGTAAGAGAGCTTTAACATTTCATGCAATAAATCAAAATTAGGTTTAAGTGCTTTAATTTCATTAGTTTAAACAGTTTGTTGATTAATATGATTAGAAATATTAATGAACAGTCTCCTGTAAGGGAACCTTAATATTTCTTACACTTGTCACAATGTCTTTAGATTTCATTTTATTAAGTAACTAAATAGGTGTTGGAGATTCTAATGAACAACCTCCTGTAAGGGAGCTTTGGAATTTCTTCACCTAGCTTAGTTTAGTTTGTCTCTAAGTCCATATATATTGGATGATCCTCAAAGTTTACTTACCGGGATTGATAGTAAATGAAACTCTAATTTGCATCTACATTTTAGACCAAACATGAGTCATCATTGCCCATTGATGTCATCGATCCTCCTGACATTCGACTTCAACATAAGCTTTCATGTCAAGATGGTATCGTACTTCACAACCGTTGAAATCTGTTATAATTTGTCGAAGACACGTGCCATCGTAAGCATCTCTTTCAGCAATGCTTACAGGGGAAGGTCCCCATGCATACAATGAGAATTTACTCTAAACATGCCATAATAAGATTATGCATGTGGGAACCACATTCAACCTAATATCAAAGAAAAAACGCCCCTGAGGGCGTCAAAAATCGTCATCATCAACCAACAGTAGGTCACTACCACACAAGTAACAAAGACATAACCTCTATCTGTCAGATAAGCATAACTAGTCAAAACATCACAAGCATGGGACATGCCTGCCTCGTAGAAATATTGTATTTATTTTATCTCTTGCAGGTTTGCAACAGAGCATGGTAGCTCTTTTACTCACAGCAAGGGGTCTCCAACCTCAGTTTTCAAGCAAGTTACTCTCTCTCTCTCTCTCAAAAGGATTAAACATAAAAAGAAACTATAATGTATTTCAGCTATAAAGTTCTTCCTAGACCTCATACATTAGGGGGAAAATGTTATCACTGGAAAATCGTACAAGAAAAACACATTAGGAAATGTTAAGTAGAAAGTACGTATAAGGATTTACAAGGAAGGAGTACATTACATGATCTGAAAATTTTAAATTTTCCTAAGGTCAAGTAGGAAAATTTATTAAAACGCACACAGGAAACACTGACCTAGGGCGATCCTTGCGTATTTTTCATCTATAGCCGTGAAGATCATCGCGGCTATCCCTCAAAGAGCCGCGCAGTCCTGGGTACAAAAAGTCACCATCCGGGACCACTTGGCACACTTGAAGAGGAAGATTCCCACACAAGCCCGCCAAGTACAACTGTCTTGGAGCCACCTTGAGGCCTTCGTGCAACACACAAAGGAATCATCCTCCCACTCTTGTGTCAACATCCATCTTGTACTAAGAGAGGGAGGGAAAATTTGAAATTTTTCTATAAAAGACTGCCATGGGAAGAGAAGCATGAGAACACATTGTTATGCTGGCCAAATTTCTTGAGAGAAAACCAACATTGTGTTGTCCAAACAACAATAAGTATTGGAAGGATTCAACTGTTGGCCACCCAACACCTCAATCCAAGAGAATAAGTTCACCAAGTGTCCGTCATTCTACCATCCGCCGAGGGGAGAGAGAGGCTTGCAAGAAGCTGAAGGGGACAAGATCCCCTTTCCTTGGATATTAGAGCTCCATGGCTCTAAGGATTCATTGAAAGTGATTTAGCATCCTATTCTCTTATACCATCAGCAAATAATAAAGGGAGAGAGTTCTCCATTTGAATTATTAGTGTGTTTGACTCGATTGAGCTTGTTATTGTACATGATTATTTTGTTTTTTGTTTCTTGATTAATGTAGCATGCTATGTTTCTTAATTAATTTACTACATGTTATTTTGTTCCACTAACAATTTAACAAACCAGTTCAACTGTTACTTGCTTGTAGGAAAGCATCCTCCCTATTAAGCACATTTTATTTTGTCAACCCATGCGTCGAATACACTACAACACCAATGATAACCTTGTTTTATGAAAGTTGTCAGAATGCAGTGGAACAAAAGGCAAGTTGTGCAGATAATGGAATATGCCAAGTGAATGCCATCGGATCCCATAAAAACTCCTCAATACTTCTTTGGAACCCCTTATGATGTAATCTTGCTCCTGTGGCCTGACCATCACATACCATGGAAACCCATCCTCATACTACTATAGCGGAAAATAAAAATGGGGACATGACATAAAACAACATAATTTTCAAGAGGATAATGGCCATGAAGAGATGGAATCTATTGATGCATTCCTTAAGGTGGACAGATGTAAATAGGAGTTAAGCTTTTCTCTAGTCACATGTGATCCTATATATGACACAAACACTAAGGTATATCAGGTTACAAAATTTTTTATGCATGATCAACTAAGTTAGTCCATTGAGCAACCATATCAAGTGATTCAAGAACAAACACTTGTATAGGCGCAAAAAGAGAACTTTCACATTCAAGTTCCAATAGCAATTCATCATCAATGGGTGTCCTTGATATATGGTTCACAGGTGTACAATGATTCATTTTCCAAATAAGATCTCAATCTAGTGGTAGTGGACAAGTTGCAACATATTCAGTCCAAACATGCTTCAGAAGCTTCCAACATCCTTTTCCAAGCAGCTAATTCTAAGTATTTTTTAATTTTCTTATCATTCTTGTGTGCATGTGATTAGGAGCAGCCAAGGAGGACGAAAATCACTATGCAGGTTCTAGTTGGAGCCACCATCCATGCCTTCCTTGCCTACCAATTTAAAAAACAACAATTATGAGTGGGTATTATGTTTACAATGAGAAATATCATTATATGAGCATGATCGATCAATGGATTGAAGCAGCTTTAACACAAAAAAACATTTGTGCTTCTTCAACATTCTTCCACATGATGTAGATTTACATGCAAAGTTTATTGAAGTTGTGAATGAAGTTCCAAAATATACTTATCTTAGGTTACATTTCATTATTTTTCTTCTCTACCAAGCATAAAGGTAAAATCAGTGGTAAAGATGAATTCCTAGGTTGGTTACAGTGGTTATATGATCTTACTTGACATGTTGCATTATCTTAAATTAGAATAGGATAGGACAAATAATATCTTTAGCATGGACATTAGAGTAGTTAAATATTTTTTCTTCATCCATCCTAACATAGTTCAAATTTTTCTTTTGTGATTTTTATTTCATTGATGTGATGTTATTTCTATGCTTTAGTTACTTACACATTTTTCTTGGTTGGATGTTATTTCAATTTCCTAAAATAGTTGTTATTTTATTTTGATTTTGTTGCTATGTATGATCGGATACGATTTCGGTCTTATTCCCTTGTAGGTTCTTAATGTTAAGCTTTTAGGTCATAGATGATAGATTTTGGGGTTCTCACATCCTCCCTGGTAGAGTCTGTGACCCGCAATTAGAGCGCGGTGTTACTCATCCATCAGTGGCGGTGCATAAAAAATTTCAAACACATAATTTATCGCCATTGTAAGCCCAAGGTGACAAGTCAAAGCCTTGTAAAAAACCATGTGAGGCCATGTATTAGGCATCCCACACCTGGTGTCTTGTATTTTCTATTTGTATTCATTGTGATTGGTTGGGCCATGCCTAGTCTCTTGAGAGCCTCATCTTGGCGATCTCGTCCCTAATCAGATTGGAGGACCTTGAGAGGTTTTTTATGAGGACTCATGGTTCTATGGGAGCCTTGTATTTGTACGTTTTCTCACTGGTGTATGGGCAATCCAACCTACGTCAAAATGCACCTATGTCATTTCCACTTGGTTAGGGTCTATCGAGTCTGTAGGTGACCTTGGATATGATGTAGTATTCATCATCACAACTCTCAGAGCATAACAGTGTCTTGAACAATTTTCATGTTTCTCGAGGCAGTTCACGATTCCTAATGAAAATTGGTCTTGGTGGTCAAAAATTCAACTCAGTCTCAGATGGAAGAGTTTAGAGAGACAAATATATACCACATAGAAATTTTCAGATATGGGCAACGGTTGAAAAGTTATGGCTAGTCAAACCTGATCAAAGCTGGTCAACAGAGGTGTGCATGGGGATTTTAGGAATATATCTTAGGAAGTTCCATTTTTTAGGATATGCATCACATTCAAAGTGATATACTTAGCAAGAGGAGTAAAACCCACATTTCAGAAAAATTATCTTGTCTAGTTTTGTAGATCCTCAATTTTGACCATATTTCAAGGGTTTGACCGAGATGATGTGGCACAAAACTGAAATTTTTTAAGTGGGAAATATTTTGAGGTGATATTATGTGGCATGATGTGAAAAATAGTACAAAACTCTTTGGCACAGGGGGGAATTCCTAGGCTAGAAAAAATAGGGTTGAATTGCATTACCAATTGGCAGAAAAGTAAAAAAGTCACCGAAAACTAGCCGTTGGAGAAACTAAAGTCAACAAGGACATTAGAGCTTCATGGAACGAATTTCACAGGAAAAATGGTTGCTGAAGAGAATTAAATGCCAAAATTTATCCAGGTCCAATTGTGAGGGAGAAATGGAATTAAAAAAATTTGCAAGTTGAATTGTTGGAGGACTTTCCAAGGGGAACGTCTGGAAATAAAGTTTGCTATTTTGACCGAAGACCACATTGGGTACTTTCAAATGGATAGTCATTAATTTCCTTGGGAAAACTACTTAAGTCGAACCCCTTGAGGTATTAAATGAATTCTATTGTAATATTTTTCTGAATTAAAAAAATGCCAAGTCCCAGAATGTCAAATACTAGCATTAAATTAATGAGAGAATCCAACTCGCAGTTAGCTAGTAGTTAACTAAACATTACAGTGTTATATATATAAAGTTAGCTTTCTCTTATTGTAAGGTGTTTGTTAAAGAGATTAGTGTTATCTAATAAAAAGAGCTCATTTTATTACAAACATTGTTCTACATTGTGGAGTGGATTTTGTTGGTGTTTTCCTCTTGGTATTGCTATGGTTATTTGGCATTATAATTAATTTTCTATTTTGCATGATTTGTAAATATTATCCTAAAACTAATATTCTCTACCATTGAGGAGCTATCTAGATACGTGGTGGCGAACACATAGTTTTAAAACTGGTCAACATGAATCGGAAACCATTCAAACCTGCTGGTTCATTAGGAAATCGGGTCAAACTGGGAAAAAAACCTGGTTTAAGGGCTGACTTCGCCAAAAAATCACAAAAACTGGACCAAAACAGTCAGTTTATGATGGAACCGGCAGGTTTATGGCCAAACCGGTATGTTTTGTCATAAACCAACTGGTTCATTTCCAAGGCCGCGACGGACGATGATGGACCCACATGGACTCTTTTGGAAGCTTCCTGGGTGTTTTGGAGGGAAAGTAAGGGTTGTTTCCCTCCAAAAACACCCTCTCCAAACCTTTAAAAGGAGCTCACGTAATATTCCTAATGGAAAAATTTACAGTGATAACAAATACACGCAACACATTTAACACAAAAATTTTACACCAATCATCAGAAAACCAGAAATGCTCCAAAATACGCCAAAAGGGCCAATCTTATTATATATCTTTGTGGGAGTACAATATGAATTATAAAGTGTGCACCTGGGCTTGCTCAAAGCAAGCTACAAGCCCCAGGTGGATGAAAAATTATTTCCCAATTGCTGCAGGAAATCCCCCAACAAAAATCTGCGTTGAACCCTGTAATTTTGCACTATTGGTTGTGTTGAGACCCCTGTTTGACCCCTTAGATCTGCCCAGAAAATTTTTCCAAATTATTTCTGGGATCCTTGTAAAAAACCAGAAAGGGTTTCCTCTAGTTTTGACGCTCCAAATTTGACCCCTAATTCCCAACACTTCTCCACTGCTAGTAAATTTTAGTCTACGAGAATTGTTTTCTTTATAGCCCTCCAAAATAGTGGGAAATATCCCCTTGGATCCCTTCTAACTCCCACAAAACAACCCAGCTCCAAATGCCTCTAACCAAGACCACCCACAAAAACTCCCCCTCAAATACTGCATAGGCTTGGGACAGTACTGCGTAGGCTCTGCAAGAGATATTCGTACTAATGGGATGGGCTCCCTCTGCTCTTGTAATCCTCTCCTCTCCTCCAGAAAATTTGACAAGGAGTGTCCAGCAAATTGTGTGGCTTCTAATTCTCGGCACCAACTCTCCAAGGGACTGTGTAACTTTGGTTATGCGTCCCAGATAAGCTTAGAAAATTTGTGGCACATTTTCTATGCCTCTCACTGCCTCCACAAAACAAAGGTGATGCCCTCCTAGGATGGCACTCATAGTACACCGAAAAAAAGGGGTGAGTTTCCTCCTTGGGAAACTATGGTGCACAACAACACTTTGTGAGTCGACTGAACAACTTGAGCAACAATACAAATTTTCAAATGATCAAAATCCCTTCTATTTATAATTTCTTCTCCCTTCCTTCATGTGGGATCCATTCACTAGGAAAATCGAACTCCCTCCTTATCCATAATAATTTCCCTAACTTGGTAGTATGAATTTCTTGGAGAGGTGGCCCCCACATTCCACTAAGTGATTAATTTTGACCCCTTTGTCCTAAGTGATTTTCCTCCAAAACTACCTTAGGCCCAATTTGACAAAACTGACAAAATTGAAATATTCTTAACAAAATTATTTAGGAAGGGACATTACAGTCCTCCCCTCCCAAATGTTGCTCATCCCTAAGCAACTGTAAAGCTGGGTGCTGCAAAATCTGTTCACTCTCCCACGTGGCATCCTCATCTGGTAAATCCTTCCACTTAACCAAGTCCTCACGGATGACCCTGTTCCTCGATTTCCTCTCCCATGTCTCCAATATGGCCTCTCATGTCAGAACTAAGTTCCCCTGATCATCCAGTGGAGGCAACTCAGTGGTTGATGTGATCCGTTGTCCCAATTCCTTTTTCCAGGAAAGAGACATGAAATACATTGTGAATCTGAATCTATGTGGGTAGCTCCAGCTCATAAGCTACCTCCTCGACCCTCCTGGTCACCCTGTACGGCCCATAGAAGCATGGCTTGAGCTTCTTTTCCCCTTTCAGCTTGAGTGAAGACTTCCGGTAAGGCTGCAAGCATAGGTATACCATGTCCCCCATCTAAAACTATCTCTCCACCCTATGTCGGTCAGCGTACATCTTTTGTTGATTTTGTACCACCTTCAAGTTGTCCTTGAGAGCCCTGAGGATCTCTTGGTCTCTTGGAACCAATCCTTTGCCCTTAGGGCCCTTCTATCTCCAAATATCATGTCAAAAAAATAAATTGCATCATAACCATAAAGCGCTCGGAAAGGGAACATACCAATCGACATGTGGTAAGTGGTGTTGTAGCAAAACTCCCCTAGGTGTAGCCACTTCACCCACACTCCTTATTGTCCCGTAACATAGTTGCATAGGTACCCCTCCAACCATTTTTTCATGATCTCGGTCTGCCCATCAGTCTGTGGGTGATAGTTGGTGCTAGGTGTAAGCTCAGTCCCCACCAGCTGGAACATCTCCTGCAAAAAGGCTCCCATGAACCTAATGTCTCTATCACTGACTATGTTCATTGTGAGTCCATGCAATCGAAACATATCCTAAAAGAAAATTTTGGCCACCTGTAAGTCTGAATATCTTGATGAGATAGAAAATAAATGAGCGAATTTAGTCAATCGTTCCACCACCACATAGATACAATCTCGCCCTTGTGTAGTTAGAAGCCCCATGATGAAATCCATGGACACACTCTCCCACTTCCTCTCTGGAATGGGAAGCGGTTGTAATATACCCGTAGGGTGTGACAACTCCACCTTGTTCCTCTGACAGGTCATACAATCCTGTACGTGCCTCAATATGTCCCCCTTGAGCCCCCACCAATAGAAACTCTCACAGATGGCACGATAAGACTTGATGAAGCCCGAGTGTCCTTCTAGAAGGAAGTCATGAGCTGCCTACATAACCTTATCCTTGAGCTGGGATCCTGGCACTAAGTATATCGGGTCCTTGCAGTAAATCACGTCATCCATCACCTGGAATATATCATCCCCATGTGTGCCATCCAATATCTCACAGGCCTGTTTTTCCTTGGAATACTCAACCAAGAGTTGAGCCTTCCAATCATGAGAAACGTCCATCAAAGATAGTATTGGAGGCCTCCAGGAAAGTGATTTTTCTACTATGTTGTGCTTTTCCTTCACGTACTAAATCTCGAAATCATAAGCCTAGAGCTTAATCACCCTTTTTTGCTTCCTCTCCTACAATGTATGTTTCTCTAGGAAAAATCAAAGACTGTTGTTATGGTGTGTTTAGTGCACGAGTGTACTAAAACACCGGTGCTTGGTAGGAATGGTTGCGACCTACAAGCAATGGTCATAGGCAGAAATAATTGTTAGATGGTTAATGGAAACATACTAACATATAAACAAACTAGTTTATGGAACATAGTATGCTGCAAATAAGAAGAAGAAACAAAACTACAATAAAACAAAAACAAAAGCTCAAATGAGTCAAACGAGCCAATAATTCAAACGAAGAACTAATACCCTCTTATTAGCCACTATTAGTAAATAAAAGGTAGAACGTTACACACTTGCAAAGGATCCTTAGAGATATGGAGCTCTAATACCCGATGCAAGGAGGGCTTTACCCTTGAGTTGGTTTTGCAAGGCCTCTCTCTTCTCCTAAGGGATTTGAGTTGTTAGGTGGCCAACAACTGAATCCTCCAACTCTATTGTTGCTCCGGATCACACACTACTGGTTTGATAATGGGAAATTTGGCCAACATAACAATGTGTTCTCATTTTGTTCTTCTCATGGTGGAAATTTATAGTCAAATTCAAATCCGTCTTCCCTCTCTTGGTACACTTGTGGATAGTTAACCAAGAGTGGGGGTTGATTCCTTTGTGTGCTCACTTGAGGTATAAAGGTGGCTCTAGGCGGTTGTCCTTGGGCTGCCTCAAGTGGAGAATATTCTCTTGAAGTGTGTCAAGTGGTCCTAGATGGTGACTTCCGCCATGCTCAGGACCGCGTGGATTTTTGAGGGAAAGTCGCGCAGAACAGCGCGCCTAACGAAGAAAAATGCACGCGGAGCACATTTTGCATGTGTCTTCGGTGAGCAATTTGATATTTTCCTCTTGACCTTAGAGATTTTTAAAATTTCCAGATTCTCTGATGTTTCTCAACCCTGTAAATCCTTCTGCTTGACATTTTATAATTTCATTTTGTTTGTCCGATTTTCTAGTGATAACAATTGCCCCCTAATGTGTGAGGTCTAGGAAGAACTGTATAGCTAAAATACGTCATAGTTTCTATTCTGTGTAACTTGTGTTGAGAGAAAGAGATACCTGTGTACAACCCAAGGCTGGAGACCCCTTACAGTGGTTAAAATAGGGACCATATTCTGTCGGAAAACTACAAGAGATAGTATGATATAATAAATACAAATTTTCTACGAGGCAGGCATGTCCCATGTTTGTGATGCTTTGGCTAGTTAAACAATCTATATGACAGATAAATGTTATGTCAGTGTCACTGATATGGTAGTGATATGCTAATTTGGTCGATGACAATGATTGCTAACACCCTCTAGGGAGTTTTTATTTAACAATAGATTGACTGTGGTGCCCACATGCAATATTGGTATGGCATATAACTACTCATTGTATGCATGGGTGTATGGCTGGGACCTTCCCGTGTAAGCATTGCTGAAAGAGATGCTTATAATGGCACGAGTATTTGACGAATTTGGAAAAAGGAAATGGTTTTGAAGTACGATGCCATCTTGACATGAAATCTTGTGCTGTAGTCGAATGCCAGGAGGATCGATGACATCTATGGTAATGATTATTCCCATAGTGCCACCCAATGATTCCCCTATTGAGATGAGGAGCCATCCAAGGTACTGCTTCCTTTTTGGAAAATGGTTGTTGAAGTCGAAAAAAAGGGAGCCTCAACCGAACGAGAGAGCTACTGATGCAAGGGACCAAGGTCTCAGATATGATATTTTTAACATAGGTATGATGGCGAGAACTGGTTGAACGCTGATGATGGGAGATCAGTAGCCCAAGTTCGAAGCATGAAAAAAGCAAGTTTGCGGCAGTCATAACTATTTCTGATGAGGAAAGCCATGGAGTTGGTAGGACATCCAGGGTGGGTATATGTTGGTTATGAATGTCGTGGTGGCATTGCGTGAAAGGTATGATGCTCTGACCAAGGGTGATTAGGGATTGCTGCCATGGGAGAGAAATGGATGGATGGGTGGGGGATGTTCTCCTACGAAATATTTGTAAACTCGCCAAAAGAATAAAAAATATGGGTTTGGATTGTACAAAACATGGAGATGGGTGCCCCAAAAACATAAAAATGATCGCGCACTAATTATGTGAGGAAGGTGTTTTTGCTGAGGGTGGGGGCCCTAGTGGCTGGTCTCGGTGTGGGGATGATGAAGCGGATGGAAAATATCGCAGATGGGCTATGCTGATGGGGGGATGGTAGGCCAAATGCGAGACGTGGTGGTGTGTATTCGATGTTCTTGCGAAAATGGTTGCCCGGGAAAAGGGTTTTTATTTTGATATGGTAAAACTTGACTTGATGCATGGTGGATGAATGATCATGAAGTGCTTCCTGGATTGAGGTGATATGGCCATGGTGTCATATTTTTGATGCATGGTCTACTTTGAGTGATGGATTCCATGGAGGGAGAGGCTCTACCGACCAGCGAGGATGTTTATCATGTGCAAGGTGGGGAGATGATAAACATGGTCGGGAGTTTGGAACCTATGGTTGAGTTCTTCTGGAGAAATGATATCAGGATATGCAGATTTTCTTTGGGACTCTATCATGTTGAGGGTAGAATGATACCTACTCTGGAACCTTTTTTGCATGGGAAATAGGTGGTTTGTCGTACTGTATAATACCTACAAAAAAATTCCCCAAGTGAAAGCATATTTCTCATCGAAATATATTGACAATGTGTGTTGAATGAAAATATGTCAAGAGAGGGCATACCTGTTGGAACTGAAAAAATCATTTTTTCGGAGACGTGAATGTGTGGAGTCTCCTTTGTGCATTATGAGGTGCTGATCACTGTGTTGCTTTCGGTTCTACAATTGGGCTCTCTGAGCTCTCTTTATGGCCCTTCAAACAATTTGAAAAGGGTGACATATAGGCCAATATGGCACATTTCAACTCATTTGTGTCATTTGAGTGTTTGAGAGTTTGAGAGGTCAGGGGTTGCTGCTGAGATTTTCTTGCCATTGTGGTCAGCTTGTGCACCCGAGATTCATGCTGCTAGATTCAAGTAGGCCCCTAGAACGTCTTTAATTTTGATTTTTCCGGTGTGACTGGGCAGATGTCCGTACAAAATGGGTTTGTATGGAACCCTAGAATTTTTTTTCCATGACCACGCGGATGATAAAGGCACAGGCGTGAAATCTCCACACGAAACTGAGGATTTGTGTGCAAATATCGCACCTGTGAGTGAATTTTATGCGTGACCTCCACTTCTGTCTAAGATACAGACGTGTGGTCAGCGCACCTGTCTGAGGAACAAGCGCGCTGAAAAGCCAAGGTTATTTTTGAAAAAAAATTAGGAAATTTTTAGATTTTTTGGTGTTTTAATGTCACTGATGTGTGTCTGTTTGGTTACAGGATGCTGTGGAGGGAGAGAGATTGGCTTGACCTCCTCATGGTTGTGGCATAAGCTGCCAATGCTCATCAGCAGCTGACTCAATGGGCTCTTCTCAAGTTCCTTGAGAATGACCTCCTGCAATCAAAGGATCGATTACTGCGTTACCTGGTCCGTTACTGGAACATGCGATGCAAAGCGATGGTGCTGCGAGGGTGTGACTTGGCTATCCATCTAGAGACAAATATTTATTTCATGACAGGTCTACTGCCTCAGGGTGAGGCACTCCTCTATCCACTCCCTCCTGAAAGGGTAGATCTTCGGCGTTTTGTAGATATTCATTGTGGCGAGGCTCCTCTTACGGAGGGGTGAAACTTGATAGCATCGGTGACAGACCTAGCCAAGCGGTGTGCTCTGGAAATGATTGTGAGACTGATGGGGCTATCATCACTGCATAGGGCGTCGACGCCACAGATTGGCGTTCTGAGCCGGCTTAGACCTGGGCATTTCTTTGAATTTTCCTATCATTGCTATGACAGGATCGTGGCCCAGCTACCGAAGGTCCAGAATGGATCTAAGCTATTTACATATGCTAGCATCCTTTGTAGCATTATGTATGAGAGAGTGGTGTTGTTGCGGCCCGTGGTGGCTGTGCCTGTGGGGGGTCATTGGGACCCTTGTATGAGGAGATGGGCCCCAGTGATGCCTCACGTTGGGGGAGGTGTGGTGGGTCGTTACTGGAATGCAACCACTGAGGCTTGGTTTGAGGCCAACCCTCAAATGTTCCTCCCATATCCATACATTGGGATGGACTATCGAGAAGACATGAATATGGGTCTTCCTGTTGGATATGCTTGGGGACCATCAGGTATGATTTTTGTGCTTTTTTCTTCATTTGTTGAGTATTTATGATTTATATATGAATTGTGATGAAAATAGAACTTTTTATGTTACTCTTGCATATTTTGGAGAGGTTGGGCACCCCACAACTCAGTTAGTAGGACACCAATCGAACTGGAGGGTTCAAGGGGCCCCGCACCCGGTTCGGGGGTAGGTGGGAGGTCCGATTCAACCCCAGGGTGGAGGACCTAGTGTTGGAGCTGACCCTTCTAGAGAGGGTAGCAGTTCTTCTGCTACTGAGTGTGCTGCAGTGGTCGCTCATGTTGAGGCGACAAAGGCCCGTATGGTGGAGATGGTAGAGTAGCTCGCTGCTTCGAAGGCCTAAGCCACCGATTTGGCGGACGCTTGGGACCGAGTGGACAGGCCAACCCAGGGTATGCCGACCCATGGGTTTGTCGATGACTTAGACGATGTCTGGTTAGAGACATTGATGGCCCGAGAGAGGGGCTATCGACCGAATTTGCGCAGCGTGGCGGCGTTAGTTTTGACGGCTGCCCCAGTTACTGGCACCGGGTGCAACCGTGGGTCCAGGTGCCCAACCTGGCAGGACGTAGCCCTAGAGATATTTTGTACAGAGGGAAAGCACCCATTATGAGGATGCTTCCCTTATTTTTGATTATATATATATATGTATTTTTTTGCTGATCTGTGGGTTAGATACATGACTCATTATTTGTACTCAGACACATATTTTTTGGTATATATGAGAGATGTATTTTTTGTAGCTCTACATGATGTGTCCATTGTTTATATGTTTTCATGGATGTTGTGTATCACTGGTGGATATCTATGTTTTTATGTTTTTTGGTTTATGTATGATGGTTTATGTTGGGTACCAAATATGTATACTTTTCTCTCCCATTTTCGCCCACTTTTCTATCTCTTTGTATCATTAATTGTTCTAAAACACACAAGGTAAACCCCTTTCCTTTATCTTACATGGAATATTTGATTAATGAATTAATAGTCATAGAGATTTTACCTCTACAAGTATTAACTCTGGTATTTTCACGGATTTGGCAAAAGTAAAGGGATTACAGCTACGAGCCACGGAGCAACTCCTAATTTCCAACGTTATCTCAATCTGCTGCAACAACGCAACAGACTCCATCTTACCCCAATGCTATTTTAGGCTTTTCATGGTTTCTTTTTGGCAATTAGGTTGCTGTTGTAACTAAATGTATAATTGTAGATATTTAGTTGTTAAAGGAAATCTAAAATTTCCTGAACATTTGCATAAAGAGGGCCTTCGGGTTGTGAATCGGGGTTAAGAAAGAAAGAAGACATAGATTTTGTAATAGAAGCATTTTTCTAATTAATTAAATGCACAGTATTTTGCTATCCCACCTGTAAGCTGTGAGTTTTCTGCATCCCTGATCAGAGAGTTGGGCCCACTCTTTTGATCAGGTGTTGTGTTATCTTTCTTTTGTTGATTTCATATTTCAGTTTGGTTTTGTAACTGTTGTTCCAGTATAATTCTGCAATTTCTATGAATGCCTTTTTAATTCTGCAATCCATTCTAATTGTTGTTACAATAGTTTTTATGTTCATTAATTGAAGCTTGTGATTCAATAGTAGGTTATGTGATTGCTCTTGCATATACTGTGCGCGTTATTCTTGAAATAACTAACGCCCCTGGGTTGATAATTTATGTGGAAAAAGAGTTTTCATATTTGTTCACATCTGGACACCAACATTTTGGCGTCATTTTCGGGGAAGGCTAACAAGGTGCAAGAACATGATTTGCAATTGGTCTAAGGGTCGATCTCTCGTCTTGGCGAGGGAATTTATTGCCCTACTCCAAGTCCTCAATGTAGTGTTCTGTTTTTTTCGCTTTTTTTTTTTTTTTAAGAACTGATCTCTCGTCTTGGGGAGGGCATCCATTACCCTGCTCTAAGTCCTGAGCATAGCGTACTGTTTTTGCTTGCTTTGCTTTTTCATTAAAACCAATCTATCGTCTTAGGGTATTTTTTACCCTGCTCTAAGTCCTGAGCATAGTATTCAACTTTTCTGTTTATTTATTTATTTTTTATTTATTTATTTTTCTCTGAAAGGGCCAACTTCGCATCCTGGGGACGGTATTTGATTACCCTACTTTAGGTCCTGAACTTTGATTTTATTTTAGTTTATTTTATTTTCTGTTTGAACCTATTCTCTCGTCCTGGGAGGAAGCTATCTATCCTACTCCGAGTCCTGAGCACTTTTGCTATTTTGGTGAATTATTCTCACCAATTGTATGAACAAAGATCTGAATAAGAGGGGCATAGGAACACCCCCAAAGAAAGGAAAGGATATGGGGAGGAAGACGTATATCCAAGAGATCATCGAAAAGGCTAAATCTGAAGCATCCTCTCGCGTTTTCTTCAGGGTAAGGGTTCAAACGAAGTCCGAAGGGAAGTCAGTTGAATAGGGAGTGCTAGCCACGATACCAGAGGAAATTCTTTCGACGGCGGAAGAAGCAATAAATAAGGTATCGGTGGAGGAGACATCCCTGCTGTTAGCAGAAGGGGAAGAAATAGCAAGCAGAGGGTCAGAAGAACTGAGTAATTCCAATTGGGGAGAAGAACCTCTGAAAGGGTTTTCATCGCCGTGAGAACAAGGGAGTGTTGTAAAGCCTCATGCAGTCGAATTAAGCAATTCCAATTTGGAAAGAGAGTTCCTAAAGGATTTTGTGTTACCAAGGGACCATCGGAGTGCAGTGAAACCTCCTACAGTCGAATCACCCCAAGTACTAGTCACAGAACCAGTTGAAATCCCGGGTGAATATTGGATAATATTTATGGCACCTGCAAGTTCTTCTATTGATTTTCCAATTGGAAACATTATAGGTGATTCACTGATCAAGCCCATTCCCTTAACGACTCTGCCTAATTTTCATGGGATTTCTTCTGAAGACCCTGATACATTCCTCTTTGAATTTGACATTGTCTGTCGAGGGTATGATTATATCACTGATGCTCAGAAACTAAAAATATTTCCTACTACCTTAAAAGGGACAGCCCTGCAATGGTTCATGGGTTTAGGAGGAAGGACTATTTCCTCATGGGATGCGATGAAAGAAGTATTTTTGGAGAAATACCAAGATTACTATAAATCCCGTGACATTAAGGAGGAAATCTTTAAGTTTGTACAGAAAGAGGATGAGAACATGGAAGACTGTGTGGAATGATTCAAATATATATTGCAGAGATCAGGCCATAGTGACCTGGATAAAGATATTCTAGAAATCATCCTTCTCCGGGCACTGAGGGAAGATTCCCTAAAACTTCTGAACATAGTAGGAAAGGGGGATGTTTAATAAGAAAAATTTGACACCATCTGTGACTTGTGCATTCAGTGTTCACGAGGGGCTGTAAGGAGGGGAAAAGGAATTCGATCATTAAAGAATTTTGGTGGACGGGTTACAAAGGAAGAAATTGGAAACCTGCTGGATAACCTAAGGACTGATATCCTAAGCACATTGTCCGCCCAGATGGACAATCTGCAAGAAAAACATAAACAAATAGAGTTGGAAAATAGTATGGCTATATTCTGCCCAAGGTGCAGAAAGAAGCATCCTTTGAAGGAATGCTCATTAAACACAGTGGAATCTTGCGCAATTTGTGAACAGACTCATGCGACGAGATTGTGCCCTTCCTTGCCCAGACTGAAGGCAATTTTTCAAGGGGAAAGTGAAGAAAATGTGGTAGAGCACCTGTACTTCATGGGGCCGAAAAATCCATGGCAACCTCGACCACTAGCTATGAATCCAGGTATGCTTCGGGACCCACCCTAGTATTTTAATATTTTTAATATGGGTCCCCAGTCTACGCCTTTTTCACCCATGTGGTCTCAATATCAATATCCCCCCTAGAAACAATGGGTTCCCCAGACCAGTTTGAATCCTTCATGGAATCAGAACTGACGTGGACCCTCTCCTACTGGTCATTTTTCCCAATCTATGCCTCAACAACAACTTCAGTTACCCTCCAATGTACCTCTAGGTAACCCAACCCTTCGACCCCAGCTTCCTATCCAGCCCAATCTGAATCCTAATAATAAAGGGGTCCAACAAACAGATACTCTTAACCTCTCATCTTATAGCATTTCTACAGCAGGACTTAATGAGATAAACTTACGATCTGGGCAGGTAGTAAATGCTCCCACTACACCTATTATCATAGAACAGATTGACAGTGAAGTTATAGAACCAAAATAGAGGAAATTTGGGGATAAACCAGACCATAACATGACAAACCAAACAACTCCCCAACATGTTCTTAACCAGGGTCGTCCAATCACCTTGCCATATCCTGAAAGATTAATCCTGAACAAACAAAACCCTCAAGCAGAGTTTGACTTCCTGGGGGAATTTCAAAATCTTTTTGTCAAAATACCCCTGCTACAGGCTATTAGGGATGTACCTATATATGCAAAAACTCTCAAATATTACTGCTCTAAGAAACCTAGGAAGAAAACAAGGGATCCGTTAACCATTCATGTGATGGGTAGACTGTCTGACATCATGCTAGGAAAGACCATGCCTGTAAAATATGGAGACCCAGGAAACTCAATTCTAACAGTACAAATCAATGGGTTGAAATCCAAAATGTACTTGTGGATTTGGGTGCTGCCATAAATATTATTACCTCTGAAACAATGAATACATTAGGTCTCAGAAATATTAAGCCAACCCCTACTATCTTGGAACTAGTAGATAGGTCTACAATTAAACCGGTAGGGAAATTGGAAGATGTGACTATTTCGATGGATTCATGGCACTACCCTGTGGACCTCCTTGTATTACAGACATGATCCTCAGTTGGTGGTCACCCATTGATCTTGGGAAGACCTTGGCTTGCAACCGTAGACGCTTACATAGGGTGCCAATCTGGGCATATGATCATATCAAATGGGACAATTACAAAGAATCTTACTCTCTACCCTCCTGTGGAACCCAGCCCATCTGAAAAATGATTAGCCAGTCAGAAACCTCTACTAATAGAAGAGCCTGAACCTGAAAATGAAGAAGTTAGACCAATCGTCACTATTGGGCAAGCCCTTCAATTCAAAACAGAAACCGAGGACGATGCCATTAACACTTTTATTAATGATCCTAGTTCTATTTCCAATTCAACTCGTTAAATTTTAGAATCTACTAGGAGCTGTGAGACACAGGAAAACTTCGAACCAGAAGATAAAATTGAAGACATTCCTGTAACCTCATCTCATGATAGTATTCCGATTGAAATTGAACCAGGGAAAACACTCAATATCAACCCCAATATGTCTGAGTCCCAGACAAAGTAGCTTTTAAAAGTCCTTCAAGACCATCAGGAAGCTTTTTCCTGGGATTATACCAATATGAAGGGGATCCTTGCTAACTTATGTACTCATCATATTTATATTAAGGAATATTGCTGCTCTGTGAGACAGTGCCAAAAAAGAATGAAACCTACTCTAAAGAACATTATCAAAGAAGAATTAGAAAAATTATTGGATGTAGGTTTCATTTACCCCATCTCGGATAGCCAATGGGTATCTCCGCTAGTTATTGTTCCTAAAAAGAATGTTAAATGGCGGATCTGCGTAGATTACAGGGAGCTAAACAAGGCAACTCAAAAAGACCATTTCCCTTTGCCATTCATTGACCAAGTCCTAGACACCTTGGCTGGAAAGAAATTATTTTCCTTCCTAGATGGGTTTAGCAAGTATAACCAGATCTAGATAGCCCCAGAAGACTAGGATAAAACAACTTTCACATGCCCATGGGGGACCTTTGCATACAGGGTTCTCCCATTTGGCCTGTGAAATGCTCCTGCAACCTTCTAGAGGGTAATTCTAGAAATTTTTTCTGATTTAGTCGATGACAACATTGAAATCTATATGGATGATTTTACTCCATATGGAAACTCATTTGAAGAGGGATTGGAAAATCTGGAGAAAGTACTCAAAATATGTAAGCAAACCCATGGATCTCTAAGTACAGTCAAATTCCATATGATGAGGGAAGAAGGAATAGTATTGGGACATTTTCTCTCAGTTGTTGGAATTCGAGTTGATCCGGCCAAAGTAGAGGTAATATTACATTTCCCGGTACACAAGAAACCCACACAAGTACGTAGTTTTATTGGTTGTGTTGGTTATTACAGATGCTTTATAGAAAATTTTGCTAAAATAACACATCCACTTTTTCAATTGCTAACAAAAGATGCAGAATTCTTGTGGACTGAAGACTGTGAAGCAGCTTTCACGAAAATTAAGGGACTGATTTGCAAGGCTCCAATCCTTCGAGGACCTAATTGGGCATTACCATTTCACATAGATGTTGATGCTTCTCAGACAACAGTAAGAGTTGTTTTAGGACAACAGGTAGACAAAACATCGTATGAAATTTACTATGTTAGAAAGAATTTAATTCCTGCTGAATTGAATTACACAGTGACAAAAAAAGAATTCTTGGCTTTCATTTATGCTATCAACAAGTTCTGGCACTACATCACCAGGTATCCTACTTTTGTACTTACTGATCATGCAACAATAAGGTATTTGATGGATAAACCTATCACTCTTGGCCGTATTACAAGATGGTTGCTATTGCTTCAAGAATTTTATCTCACAATAGTAGACAAACCAGGAAAAGATAATGTAGTTGTTGATTTTCTGTCTAGAATGGATAACAATGATGAATGCACACCTATAGAAGATAGTTTTCCCGATGAGCATATTTTTGCAATTTCTACTAATCCTCCATGGTATGTAGATATTGCTAACTATATTGCTACAGGGAAGGTACCCCATCATTTTTCATACAGGGAACAATGAAAAATTATTCATCATAGTGCCCCATACTCTTGGATGGCAGGGTACCTCTTTCATACAGGAGCCGATAAGCAGATCCGACACTGTGTATCTGAGGACAATATTTATGAAGTACTGAAGGCTGCCCATGATGGCCCTTGTGGGGAGAATTTTTCAGATAAAAGGACAGGACATAAGGTGCTACAAATGGGATATTACTAGCCTTCTATCTTTCAGGATGCGCATAATTATGTTAGGAGGTGTGATAGTTTCCAGTGCATGGGGCAGCCTGGTCAAGCTGATGAAATGCCTTTGTAAGCACAGGTAGTCCTTGAACCTTTTGAGAAATGGGCTATCAACTTCGTTGGACCCTTCAACCCACCCTCCCAGCAAAAGGTTCAAATTTTGATATGTACAGATTACGTGACTAAGTGGGTAGAAGCCAAAGCTGCTTCGAAAGCAACAGAGCAGGTGGTTTCAGATTTTCTATTTGAATAATTTTTTGCTTGTTACGGTACTCCAAGAGAGATTTTTTTAGATGGAGGAGCACAATTTACATCACACATGATAGCAAATCTTATGCAGAAATATGGGGTCAAGCACAGGGTGACATCTCCATACCACCCCCAGGAAAATGGAAAAGTGGAAAGCACAAACAAGACATTGGAAAATATCTTGAAAAAAGCTGTGGCATACCATCGTCGGGATTGGGCTCAGAAGCTGCCTGAAGCTCTCTGGGCATATAGAACAACATGGCGGAACACAGCTGGGTTTTCACCATTTGAGTTGGTTTATGGGAAATCCCCATTATTTCCAATAGAATTTGAAATCAGTACGCTCAGAACAGCTCTTGAAGTTGGTTTGGATGTGTTAGATGCCCAGAAACACCGACTAACCCAACTTAATGAACTAGATGAAATCCATTCAATGGCTGTCTAGAGGACTACTTCTATCTAGCAGCAGAGAATGAAATGGCACGGTAAGTTTATCAAAAACAAGGTGTTTCATAGGGGAGACTCGGCATTACTTTATGACTCTCGTTTTAAGGATTTTAGGGGAAATCTTTGCACTCACTAGATGGGACCTTACGAGGTGGACGCTGTATTTGATAATGGAATAGTCAGGCTAGTCACAATTGATGACACATGTGCTTCATTCATAGAAAATGTACATCGCCTGAGATTATACCACCGCCCAACCTCCAAGTATGCTTTCATCAAACATCTCTCTGAGAAATCTGTTTGAAGGTTATCAGCGCAGATAACTCTTCCTCTACATCCTCGATCTAAAATAAATAAATAAATAAAATGTAAAAATAATAATAATAATAATAATAATAATAATAAATGAATAAATACGTTACTATCTATTTTGTTGTCTTTTTGCAGGAGTTACTACTAAGGAGTAATGTTTTAGAGCTCAAAATTTTTCTAAGTATCGATGTTGTTAGTCCTTGGATGCGGCTACTCATTATGTTGTTACTTGGTTGCTGCTACTCATGATGATGTTACTTGATTGCTACTACTCATGATGTTGTTACTTGGTTGTTGCTACTCATGATGTTGTTACTCAGTTGTTGCTACTCATGATGTTTTTACTCGGTTGCTGCTACTCATGATGTTGTTACTCCTTGGTTGCTACTACTCGATGTTGTTACTCCTTGGTTGCTGCTACTCACGATGTTGTTACTCTGGATGCTGCTACTCGTCATGTTGTTACCCCAGATGCTATTACTCCGGATGCTGCTACTCGATGTTGTTAATCCAGATGCTATTACTCCGGATGCTGCTACTCGTCATGTTTTTACTCCAGATGCTGTTACTCCGGATGCTTCTACTCGTCATGCTGTTACTCCAGATGTTGTTACTCCAAATGCTGCTACTCGATGTTGTTACTCCAGATGCTATTACTCTGATGCTGCTACTCGCGATGCTGTTACTCCAGATGTTGTTACTCGCACTGCTGTTACTCCATCCACATCATTACTACGCCATTATTCTACCAACCGTCACTACCTCCAGGTAGGATGCCAGGTACGTCTCCACTTGAATTTTATGATTTTAAATAAATATTCCATTTGAAGACATTAATGCCACGGGCGAAAAATTTTAAGTTGGGGGGGTTCCGTCATAACTTAACGACGACATAATGATGATTTCAAAATTCATTATTACAACTCCATGTGTGGTACACCCTACGATCCTTACCATACTCCGTATAATCATTAAATATGTGTTGGGATCCGAAAAACGCATGTGATACGGACCGATCAGTCCTTTCCACCTCATATGAAATAATTACTATTCCATTCATCGCACTTACCATACTTTTTCATGATTTTCCTTGTTTCCTAAGAATTACCATCCGTATTTACCATTACTACCCCTTATTTTTCACCATGTTGTTTTGACAAATTTGGTACCCACCACTCCATCCAACAGTCTGTTGTTCCAGAGTGTTGTTACAGTATCCATAGGATGGGCGAACTGGCTGTGTGGCATGAACCTGAAAATACAGTCTCGGTCCGCAATAATCTAGAGGCATGGCAAGTTTTTTTTGATTCAGGATGGGATATCTACTTCGATAGATTGTAGGGGTTTGATAAAGGAATCACAATGGATGTTGCACTTAATTTGGATGATAATTTCTCACAGGTCAGAGGATTGGAAATTCTTGTCACAGAAGAAGTAATTGCGGAAGTTAGCAGGCTGAGACAGCAAGGGCAACAGTGGTTTTCCTAGAGAATTCCTCTCTCGGAGTTTCTCGAATTGTTCTTGTAGGTAGGAGAAAGCATCGTTCCATATGGGAGAGGATATGAGCTCAAGTATGTACCATATCCATGGAATGAAGTAGCAGGTTTTGTAATGAAATACATAACCTGCAAAGGAAGAGACACAACTCTATTCAACTATCATTTTAAAATTTTGACTCACCTTAAATTTCCACAAGCTCAGGTGCATTCCTTAAACATGCCTTTCTTTCTATTAAAACAACTGCAGCACATGGCACAGTCTGCTCGGCGTTCAAGCCAGATGCCGACAGTTCTCTCCAATCATGGATTGGTTCGTTTACCGGTCATGCGTGCAATAGTAAGATTTCGAGTTTCTTGGGCAGAACTCTGCAAATCATCGAAAGAAGAGATAGCAGTTGCCATTGCTGCTAGAGAAGAAGAACTAGTCTCTCTGGCTGTTTTAGCAGAGGAAGAACATTCAGAGGACATGGAATTAGACCAAGAAGAACTGAAAGAAATGGAGATGGAGATTGATCAAGAAGAACCTGAAGAAATGGGATTATAGGAGACAATTGGTGATACAATCGAGGCTTCCACACAAGAACCATCCTCGCCTGAAGAACCCACAGATGAAGAAATTATGGATATAGTGCATGAGGTTGAGACTGTTTTATAGTCATCAAATTTCGTTAGTGAAGAATAGGAAGGTGGAACATCAGAGAGAGGGATGGAAAGTGATGTTGTTTTGCAAGAAATAGCATCACCTTCCCAAGCAGATATGAATATTGAAATAAGTGGGGGTGTTACACAAGAACCACCCTTGATTCAGCCAGAACAGGGAGACAGAGAAGAATTAATCCACAAATTCAAAATTGTTCCACAAGAACTAGTGTTGACCACAAGAAAGGGAGAAATGCATGGAGAACATGAAGATAGAGGAGAAATGACCCGCGAAGTCGATACTATCCCACAAGAACTAGTATCGACAGCAGGCGAGGAAGTAATGCATGAAGGGCAGGAGGACAGAAATGAAATGGTCCTCAGAATCGATGTTGTTCCACAAGAACCAGCGTCGACTTCGACTAAAGTAACAGTGCATGGAAGTCCGGCCCAAGTTGGAAATGAGGATGACAAAGATATTCCCCGTTCTCCGTTCCATTCTATGATGCCTATAGGGCCGAGGGGATTCCACTCGTCCCAACGATTAATGGAGGAAATAGTTGTTCCACCAGTGCCTAAGTTCATCGACCCAAGGAAGGACATGGCCAATATCGGCCCAGTAATTGTTGAATCTCAGCAGGAGCACCCAGAGGCTCACAAGGGAGAAGAAATTCCTGTGGAAACACTGGAACACAGGATGGTCGATGGAAGCACTGAACAAGCAACAAAATTCCATAAGGTAAATGCAGAAGAAAATTCCCGTGAAGGCAGGGAGCCCAACCAGAAAGACCTAGCAGAAAAACCAGTTGATAATACCGACAACATTCCACCACATCCTGAGCCTGTTACAGGCCTGGGAGATGAATTTATTGTCAAACAAGAGTGATTGAACATTGTGAGAAAAGATGATTACCTCTCAAGAAAAGGTATCAGTTGCAGTTCAATGAAACAATGCGATTAAAGAAGGAAGTTTGGGAACTGAAGAGGAAAGTTTCTCGGTTGAAGAAGAAGGTAAAAGTCTACAAGTGGAAAGCAGTAAAACCAAAAATTGAGGTCTCCTCTGCAACTACACAGATTGGTCTGATCGAACAGTTGTTTGAAGGCCGGGAATTCTTCCTGGTTGCTGAAATCCAGAGATAACAGTTTTCTACAAATGGACATTAGAAGGAGACAATGTGGGTTCGAGAACAGGCTGTCGGGATCATTACAGGATACATAGACCAGTTGGATAAAGCTCGGCAAAGGCAAGCAAAACAAAATTCTAAGATAGAGGAGTTAGAAGAACAAGTGCAGTTGCTGCAATCAGATAAGGATAATATGTTTTCCCTGGTACAGCAGGTAATGTCCTGTAGACCTCCCGCACATAGCTATGCCTTATTCCTTCATTAACAATTTCTTTTATTTTGCCTTGAGAGTATATATAAGGAATTTTTTCACGAGATTGAGGATCCGATACAGTTTCTACGTATCTTCAAAATTCATGATATCATAGGAAAACACTTAATGTGCGAGATCTACATGGATGGTTACTTCTTAAGGCATGATCAGGGCTTCAACCCCGTTCCATTCGTGGGGGACATTCATTTAAGAGCTTTCGTCTCCTACACCATCAATCAGATTAAATGGAGAAAGGCCTATGACACGTTTGAGGAAAACCAAGATGAGGAGGGAGCATGGCCAGGCAGCCAATATTTATAACAAGCATTTTACTTTTCTACAGATCGAGGGGCATAAAGGACATATGTTTACTACCTAGAAATGGTGTACTGACCTCTATGTCAGATAGATAATAACTTTCTGTGGTGAAGCACTGGACAGTTGTCAAAGGAGGTGGATTTTGTCATCTTCAACCGTCAGAAGTCGAGAGCCTTTTGAAGCATCTAACTTTTCACAGGCACTAGAAAGGGTGCCACATTTTGTGGCGTGCATTCAGACTTGTGGGGTCAGGTGGATGGGGCTGAGGTTCCAGTTTCCCCTTATTTGGCTGCTAGCAGATCAATATACTCCTGCATACAACGTTGACCCAGACTAGTGGAAGGATGTTGTTATGATGGAAGGTTATAAACCCCCTGGGACAGAGATGGCCGAAGAATATGATCTCACACAACTTCATGCCAGCCACAGTCAGTCCAACCCAGGTCTGAGGAGACGACGAGCTGCATGAGGACATGCATATAGACCAGTTGGGGGGAGATGTTGGGTACCAAATCTGTATACTTTTCTCTCCCATTTTCACCCACCTTTCTATCTCTTTGTATCACTAATTTTTATAAAACACATAAGGTAGACCCCTTTCCTTTATCTTACATGGAATATTTGATTAATGAAGTAATAGTCATGGATATTTTACCTTTTCAAGCATTAACTCCGGTATTTTCACAGATTTGGAAAAATTAAAGGGATTACAACTGCGAGCCACAAAGAAACTCCTAATTTCCAGTGTTATCTCAATTTGTTGCAACAGCGCAACAGACTCCGTCTTACCCCATCGCTATTTCAGGATTTTCATGGTTTATTTTTGGCAACTAGGTTGCTGTTGTAATGAAATGTATAATTTTAGATATTTGGTTGTTAAAGGAAATATAAAATTTCTTGAACATTTTTATAAAGAGTGCCTTCGGGCTGTGAATTGGGGTTAAGCAAGAAAGAAGACATAGATTTTGTAACAGAAGATTTTTCTAATTAATTGAATGCACAGTTTTTTGTTGTCCCACCTGTAAGCTGTGAGTTTGTCATAGCCCTTATCAGAGAGTTGGGCCCACTCTTCTAATTAGGTGTTGCGTTATCTTATTTTTGTTTATTTCATATTTAAGTTTGGTTTTGTAATTGTTGTTCTAGTATAATTCTGCAATTGCTGTGAATGCCTTTTTAATTCTGCAATCAATTCTAATTGTCGTTACAGTAGTTTTTCTGTTCATTAATTGAAGCCTGTGATTCAATAGCAGGTTATGTGATTGCTCTTGCATATACTATGCACATTAGTCTTGAAATAACTAATGCCCTAGGTTGATAATTTATGTGGAAAAAGGGTTTTAATATTTGTTCACATCTAGACACCAACAAGTTTCTTGTAGAGTAAATATCAAAGAGATTTTCCATAACCTTTTTTTTTTTTTTCTACCTCACTTGCTAGATCCAGCCATTGCGTTTGGAAGCTTCCGCTTCCCTTTTTCCTTTGCCCGACGTTTGATAGGTTGAATTTTTACCATTTCTGTATTCGAAAGTACAATGACTAACAAAGAATGAGTAGCACCTGTGAAAATTTTAAACATGCCTGTATATGGAAAGAGAAAGTCAATAACGGTTTGCATGGAATATCTTATGGGGCCCACAACTTCCTTTGAACCAGTCGATACCAAAGTGCATATAGCCATGCTATTACTATTGAAGGTGGTAGAATCATTTAAGGTGAACAGAAAGGAGGATGAGGCTAGAGAGCGTAAGTCCGTAGCCCATAACCCATCAAGACATAGGAAATGGCTAACAGAATAGAGACTTATATTACCCTCCCAAATTGATAGGCCAAAGTCATGGTATCAAGCAGAGATAACCAGTTTATAAACACAGACATCAACCCTCACATCCCACGGGGGTGCAGTATCCTGACCGAAACAATTGTGATGAACATCATAAGGGGTAGAGACATGAGCAGACATATCCTACATAGCCATGCATGCAGTCTCATAGGCCTGAGATGAATTATCCTTACTAACTAGACACAAATCCATAACCTAAGATGAATTTTCCTTACAGACCAGAGACAAGGGTCTATTTTGGTCAAATGGAAACCGACATAGGGTTCTAAAGCAGGGATCAACCAGAGGGGCTAGGAAGACCAAAAACAACAGGTTATCATGCATATGACTCAAAGAGAATTGAAAGCACCATTCTATACATGCATACCAATGAAAATGAAATTTATTCCAAAATACATAAGGAGACCGAAAGTTACATCATTAAAACACATACAAACCATATAAACCACCCATGAAATTTAGGTTGCCATTGTTATGGTTATGACAGTGAGCAGGAGCAGGTAAATTAACAATGTAACTAACCAGATACATCATGTGCCGAATGACTAGGTGACATCGCAGACCTGCAGTAGCCTCTGGTCCCATTGTTCCTCTTTCAATTTTCCAGCTGAGAACAATGTACTTCATCCTCATCCCATTCTGCCCTAACCCTTTTTGCATGCGTTGCTTTTTCCAATGTCAATATGACATTCTTAGTTGCCGCCTAGAGCTTTTGTTTGCAGCCATTATGATGCAGCATGCGAACGTACCTGCCCCCGGCCAACTGCGGGCCTTAACCTTGATTAACGGTGTGGTACACACCATCGCGTGACGCCACCCGTCTCCCTCCATCCTCCACTTGGCACCCCGATCGGGGGTAATATATATATATATATATATATATATATATATATATATATATATATATATATATATATACATATATATATATCCAAAATGTAAAACAAAAAACAAGTAGGTTTGAAGTCAATGGGAGGTAACCGAACAAATTGGGAAAATATTACCAAAGTAAAAGTGAGGTAAGAAAATGTGTGAAAAATATTAGTAGTTGAGTTAGCCCAAACCTTCTTTACAAGTATTGGCTTAAAAAATATTGTCATCCAAAGGGGACTTCAACAATTTTGATGACTAGATAGAGTTGGATGGTTTGTTGAGAGGTGCCTTTCATCTTCGTGTCCATCCTTTCCCATATCAAGTTTAGTTCAATTCGCCATAAAATGTTGGCATTAGTCACGTAACTAATGTGTCCTAGAAGATTATAATATCTTGGTAAAGGTACTTGCCTTAAATCACACAATGGTGTGAGATACAAATTGTTCACCCTAAAGTGGGCTAAGGGCACTAGTCTAACATAGTCTTCCATTAAAATATTTTGGTAAAGGTGCTTTCCTTAGAGGACCTAACAATGTGAGAAACACATTGTTCAGCCTAAAGTGGACCAAGGGCACTAGTCTAAAATACTCTTTCATTATAAAAATGTTGGCATGAGTCACTTCACTTTTTAAAAATATTTCCATCATTCACCTGAATGAATGTGTCCTAGCTCTTGAGTCATAATATTATAAGGGATTTCAACTATCTCTTGAGTCAGAGTGGCTAGCTCAATATTTCCCAGGGCAGATATCTTTATATAATTTTTAGGTTTGGAATTTATCTTTACCACATAGACAGTTCATATTGTCTGGCTAGGGATGACACAAAAAAATATGTTTCATAGTTTAAAAGAAAATATTACATATCGTCAATTTTTTTTTCCTTTTCATACAATTTCCCCTTCAATGATAGATTCTCAACCCCCTCCATTAACATTCATTATGTCCCACATGTAGCACACCAAGACACTTCCCTTCCGTATTCATCGCTCCACCTTTCAATGTTCCTTTGTGCCTCTTGGCGCAATTGCTAGTATAATAATGATTTGATAACGCGTTATTTATTTTGAAAACCTTATCATTCCATATTGTTGGATGATAAATATTTATTATTTACTAAGAAAGATTAGGCTACCAAAGATTTCGTAGAACTTTTGTAAACTGCATTTCGTTAATTTCGGTAATGTGAAATAGAGTTGTTTTAGAATTAAATGGTTTAAAAGTGGTCATTATATTCCACTCAATTTACTTTTTAAACCTAGAGTTAATTTAATTTTGAGTATATTAAATATAAAGAAAATAAATATATTTTTAGAGATTTAAATTATTTTGTAAATTAAAAAATAAAAAATAAAAAATTATGTTAATTTGTTTTTCATTTATGTCATTATTAATACATATAATAAGTGTTATATGGTATTTAATATTTACCGTTTAGTTTAACTATAATTAAGTGGAGTGTGCAGTGCTGAGAGGCTATGAGTTGATCATTTAAATTATTTTTAAAAAAATAAAAATGAAAATGAAAATGCTATGTTAAATTGGTGCTTTTGGTGAGCACCATACTTCAATGCTATAATGAAGCATTTAAATTTGATGTAGGAGCATCATGCTCGAAAAATAATTGTATATTTGATTGACTTAGGGGGTCTAATGTTTGATGAGGAATTTAATTATTAATAGGAAATTTATATATTTTTAATAATTTGAGTGAGAAATAGGTGTGTGAGGTTTTTAAATGTAAATATTCTCAAATATGTGAGAATATGAAAGATATTAGATTTGTGAAGATCTCATAAAGATCTTGGGGATTAGGAAGTCCTAGAATAGGGATTTAGTTGAGTCAAAAGTGGATTTAGAGGATTTTTAGGATATGGTTGAGTAGATTGTGGATCTGAACTAGAATTGGTTGCAGAATATTCTATATATATTTGTAAGCCTCAAGGGCATTAGAGGAGGCCAATCTAATGTTGAAAATCAGGGAAAGTGTTGTGTATAACATAAATTGGTTAATGAAATAATGTTCAAGTTATATAGCATTGCCTCTGCGTATGTTTTGTCTATATATTTAACACATGTTTGATTATTCTCATCACAACAATGGTGCGAAGGTAGAGAGGAGCAACAGGAACACCACTTACAAAAGTGATCATTGACCAGCATTTACGAGATCTCTTGCTACTCGGAATCGATCACCATCTTTCTTCTTTGATTCAGGAGGCTAGACTAAGACAATTGCAGACCTAGATTACCACAAAGAAGTCTGAATTTTTTATCTCTGATTATTACCTTCATAAATTGCAGTTTTCAAGCTTGTTCATCGATTTCCAACGATCGGTGAAATGGTTTTCGTGGAGAAATACACATAAGAAATGAGACGGTGTTATTTCCGTTAGCCAGTTGAAGGCCCGTGGTAATCCCGAGACTATTGTTTGCATTGTGCCATGGGTAATCCCTAAACTACTGAATTGTTGATTTTTTATTTTATAATTCATACTTGGTTGATCATTTTGGTGAGAAGTCCATTGGATTTGTAGATATGATGAGTAAGGTTCTTTAATAGAGGTCTAAAGGCCCCAGGCCTAACATATCAATTCATGTTCAGGTATCTTGTGTGTCGGTTCATGACTGTAATATAAATGAGCCAAATGATTTTTCATGAGTTTGTTGTTCATTTCAGTGCATTCCTATGTGAGATTTTATAAATGAGTCGAATGATTTTTCATGAGATCATTGTTCATTTCAATGAATTTCTATGTGAGCTTTTTTTTTGTTTGAATTTTAGTGTCTATCCAAGGAGATAAAGGCACCATCAGGCATGTCGTTGTTGAATTCTGCATTGTGTTGAAGCACTGTCAAAATTTGAGACTTGTTGAATGACAAAGGGGAATCTCTTTTATAAATAGAGGAGTTCAAGTTGGTTGAGAATTTGAATTGAGTTAGTGAACACTACCAGATGGATTGAAGAAGTACGAACAGAGTGAATGGAGTAAATATGAAGAGTTAACGGTAACCAACAAGTGTAGCCAAGGAGGGCATTTTCTTCCTGAACCAACAATTATGTTCCTATTCATAGAGTTCTGTTCTTGTTTCGATATTCTAATTTTTGTTCTCAACCCCAACATTCTCATACATCCAGCTATACCGAAGGTAAGCGAGCACATGGGTTTTGAGCAACAGAGTGTTGACATGCTCATGTGTTCCCTTAATCACACTCAAGTATTGTAGATAGCGCAAAAATCTGAAAGCTAATCCTTCCATATTTATGTATAACGGATATGAGCACAATTTTAATGAAATTGATAGAGAGGGAAAGGTTGGAGTCTCTTTCTTGAGAATGTATTATCTGTAGAAATTATACAAACAATATTTATATCAATGGATTCAACCCGATCATGCGATATGCTAAAGCAAGGTACTGAATCCTTCTACAAATTAATTGCGGAAAATAAACACAATCGCCAATCACAACAAGTAAAGAAAGAAACAAATCAAACCACAACACAAATATTTTCCCAGGGAAAGCTTGCTGCTCAAAACCCCTTTATCTTCTATTTTATATTCACCAATGAATCATGAAAAAATTACAATGCACTCTTCTCACAAGAGTCCCCTGCACTCTCACAGCTATCTCACACTAAACTAGACAAAGTCGATCAACACTTAGCTAATTTTCAGCCTCTGCTCAGCCTACTTGCCTTGCGAAATTCATGTGGAATGCAATTCCTATCGTTTAGGAAATTCAACCTTCCAAAATTGCGCTATGCTCATGTACAATCCTATGGTTTTTTTGCTGCA
The DNA here is from genome assembly GCA_034641835.2 of Pinus albicaulis. NCBI lineage: Eukaryota > Viridiplantae > Streptophyta > Pinopsida > Pinales > Pinaceae > Pinus > Pinus albicaulis. Next base: position 835,788,558 of record CM076573.1, read on the forward strand.
TGTGGGTAGCCTACTAATGATACAACTGATAGTTAACATCCCTTTAACCTTTGTCTGAACTGGGTCTCCACTGGAACTGACATGCATGCAGCTATTAATAGTAAATCATCAGTTGCATGATAGATCATTGCATGTGAATTAAATATGATTTAATTCACTTGACCTCTCACTAGTGCAACAAACAGTTACAACTATTTCAATTGATTTTAACTCAATTAATTGAGTTAACTAATTTCTCATGCATTAAACTAATGCACTAACTATAACTCGAACTCCATAGCTAATAGAATTACTCTGCATGCCTCACCAACCACCCTCAACTCGAAATTCATGAACTAACTGAGTTTATCACACTTAGTTTTAACTATTACAAGTGATTATGAGATGAGCTAACTGAGTTTATCACACTTAGTTAACTATTACAAGTGATTATGAGATAAGATTACATTTTATTGTCCAATTTAATTAAGATAAAATTAAATTAGACACACATTTCTTGTTGACTTTTCAACATTATCTCTCAAATGGATTCTTGTTTTAGCGATGTTTTCTTTCTTTTGTAGAGAAAAATGGAGTTGAGATGATATAGAATTTGTGAATTAGTGTTAAATGAATTTTAAAATCAAATTATAAAGACAATTTAATTAATATATATGAATAATACCCAATTACAATTGTTTTACTATTCATTTAGCAACTAAATTATAACTAGTAGAGTTATATAAATTGAACCACTAGTAATTCTAGATAGATATCAAAACACTTAGTTTCTAATCAAAATACTTGTTCCTAAAACATTTCATATCGTCAAAAAAAATCATTAACAATATTTAGCTATTAAAATAAATAAAATATATCTTTAGCCTTTTTCAAATGTTTTTGAGATATTATAAGTTTGTTTATGATTTATGATTTAGTATTAGTGGTTGAATTTGACACATTGTAGATTAAAAGGTTTTAACAAAATTCACACGTTAACTTTTTTCATGGTAACTGAAACCAATTTTGTATTTGGTTCGAGGAAATAAAGTAAAACAAATTTAACAAGCTAATTAAAACAAATGAGAAATTGAACACTAACTTCCCAATAAATTCCAAGCAATTTTTCCTTCTGCAACGACTTGAAGTGGAATTTGGAACTTGCCTAGTAATACCCCACTATTGTCCACTAGTAGAATTAGTTCAAATCCCATACCTCACTGTAGAATTTGAATCCCCGAAAATGAAATGAAGAGCTCTAGTTCATTCCATTAGATTTTCCACCAACAAAACATCCAACTCGCCTGAAGCTTCAAATCCTTTGACCTGCAAGAACATATACAACTAAAAGTAATCATAGGCACATAAAAAGAAAAAAAATAAAAAACTTCTTGAGTTCTTGAATTCAAGAAGGTCAATTTCTTGAATTTTTTAATTCAGTTAAAAAAAAACAAAAACTTTTTGAATTCTTGATTTTAATAAAATCAATTTCTTGAATTCTTGAATTCAATTTCTTGTAATAACATTAATTTCTTGAATTCTTCATGGAGGTACCAATCATAAAAATTATGCCTAAATTAGGAAATAAATGTTAACAAGATCTTAAAAATTAATAACTATATCAATAAAACCTTAATAAAATTAGGAAAGAAATACTCACAAGATTCTAAAAACCAATTTTGTTTATTAATTTAATTATATTTATTGAAATAGAAGTTTTATTGTGTCATTGTTGCTTCAACGGAAAGAAAACTATAGAAACGTGAAGAGAAAAAAATAAAGTCAAATTACAAAATTAACAAAAAGAAAAAAAAAAACTATGATTAATGGAATATTACAAAATTTTAATTATAAACCGACGCGTAGTTCTTCATCAGGATAATGAAGATTGACTGATCTGACATACACATTTATACCAAGAAGAGAGAAGCAACAGTCAAAACCCAAGAAAAATTTAAAAAATTAAAAAATGGTAAAAAATAAGATTAAAAATATAAAAATATAAAATAAACCAAAAATAAAATTAACCCAACCTTAAAATTACAAAAGCTAAAAATGATCAACAATAAAAATAAAAATAAAAATATAAAAAGAACCAAAAACATAACTACCCCATCCTTAAAAACACAAGTCAAAACTAAAAATAATCAAAACTAAAAACTAAAATAACACCCCTTTCAAAGAAACAAGATAAACAAGTTTTTAAATATGAATAAGTTAAAAGTCAAAAAAATCAAAGTCAAAGTCATAAATTATAACTAAATCAAAAAATAAATAAATAAAATAATAAAATAAAATAAAAATAAAGATTTAATAAATTAATAAATAAATACATTAATAAATAAATAAATAAAATTAAAAACTAGAATTAAAATACAAATAAAAATAAATTAAAATAAATATAAAAATAAATTATTTTTATTTTATTTTAATAAATTAATTAATTAATTAATATAAATAAATCAATAAATAAAATACTAAAATAAAATAAAATAAAATAAATAATAGAATAATAATAATATGACCAAAAAATAAAAAATACCAAAGCATAAAATAAAGGAAGGACCCTTACAGGGAGTGAAGAGATGGAATCCAAGAGCTGCTAACTTTCCATCCGTCATCCCTGTTCAACGTACGGGGCCTTTTCTCAATCTCAATTGCCTCCCTAAATTTCCGGTGATGGAAATGGTCAACCCTAGCAAGGACTCTAGCATCTTCCATACAGATGTGATGCTTTGTCTTCTCTGCATGCTCAGCTAGCATTGAGGACTTGGTTCTACCATGCCTAATATCCGCAGAATGCTCTTGGATCCTTTTATTAATCGATCGACCAGTTTCACCAATGTAGGGAGTCCCACAAGAGCACGGGATCAAATAAACACCTTTCACGCTTTTTGGGTCCAACTGGTCCTTAATCGATTTAAGGGAGCCCCGAATGGTGTTTAAAGGTTTAAAAGAAGACAAGATCTTATGCTTCCTTAAAATCCGAGTGATCTTGTCAGTAGTACCTTGAATAAAATGTAAATGAACTCTACCAATAGCATCATCCATTATCTTTTTTTGTCTAGGACCTTTGCTCACATTCATGAAAGCCTTCAAACCCTGACTTCTACTATATCAATTTTCTTCGAAGACCTTAAGGAGATGGGCTTTCCCTTCACCTAAATGATCATCATCAAAAATTCTAAGAGCTCTTGTAGCTAAAGTATTCAGAACTCCAAGTTTATGAGCAGGAAAATGATGAGAACCAAAATGCAGATACTGCTCTGTGTGCGTCTTTTTCTAAAAAACACGGTGCGAGAAAGACCCATTATTATTTCTAGAGATGAGAACATCAAGGAAAGGAAGGCTCCCATCAGTCTCCATTTCCATTGTGAACTTGATGGAGTTGGACTGATTATTCAAGTGCTGATAAAAAGCCTCTAATTCTTTACGTCCATGAGACCAATTGATGAAAGTGTCATCCACAAACTGCTTCCATACCTTGGGTTTTAAAGGAGCAGACTCCAAAGCTCTAGATTCAAAATCTTCCGTAAATAGGTTGGCCACTACTGGCGAGAGCGGGGAACCCATGGCGACACCACAGGTTTGCTCATAAAATTCTCCTTCAAAACTAAAAAGGTAGAAGTGAGGCAAATTTCCACCAAATTAGTAGTATCAGGATCAATGATATGCCTGATATATTCTACTGCCTCCATGATAGGAATGTTCGTATAGAGAGAAACAACATCAAAACTAACCATAGAGTCATTAGGTTCGCAAACCCAGCTTTTTAACTCATGAACAAAAGAATCAGAATCTTTCACGAAAGAATCTGTCTGACCAACAAGAGGCTTTAGCTTGCGGGCCTAATACTTAGCTAGGAGATAAGAGGGCCCACCAATAGTATTAACAATGGGTCTAAGAGGAACACCCTCTTTATGAATCTTAGGGAGCCCATAAATCCTAGGGGTGACAGGATTGCTTTCAATGAGCTTCGAGCTCATAGAACCCACAGTGCAACTAGATTTAATAGCATTGGCCACCATCTTCGAGACTTTATTAATAGGGTTCTTAGAGAGCTTCTTATAACTCCCGCTATTACATAGATGGTCAAGCATCTTTCCTTTATAATCCTCCTTATTCATGATTACAATAGCACCACCCTTATCAGCCTTGAGGACAACAATATCAGGGTTTTGATTAAGGGTCTTAAGAGCCAAAAATTCAAATTTGCTAATATTGCTCCTCAGAGGTTTAGCTTTCCTAAGAGCCACGGCGTAATCCTGCCTAATGACATCTTGCAATCCTTAAGGTCTTCGGAGAAAATGGATATAGCAGAAGTCAGGGTTTGAAGGCTTTCATGAATGCGAGCAAAGGTCCTAGTTAGAAAAAGATAATGGATGATGCTGTTGGTAGAGTTCATTTACCTTTTATTCATGGTACTACTGACAAGATCACTCGGATTTTAAGGAAGCATAAGATCTCATCTTCTTTTAAACCTTTAAACACCATTCAGGGCTCCCTTAAATCGGTTAAGGACCATTTGGACCCAAAAAGCATGAAAGGTGTTTATTTGATCCCGTGCTCTTGTGGGACTCCCTACATTGGTGAAACTAGTCAATCAATTAATAAAAGGATCTAGGAGCATTCTGCGAATATTAGGCATGGTAGAACCAAGTCCTCAGCACTAGCTGAGGATGCAAAGAAGATGAAGCATCACATCTGTATGGAAGACGCTAGAGTCTTTGCTAGGGTTGACCATTTCCATCACCGAAAATTTAGGGAGGCGATTGAGATTGAGAAGAGGCCCCGTACGTTGAACAGGGATGACGGATGGAAAGTTAGCAGTTGTTGGATTCCATCTCTTCACTCCCTGTAAGGGTCCTTCCTTTATTTTATGCTTTGGTATTTTTTATTTTTTGGTCATATTATTATTATTCTGTTATTTTATTTTATTTTAGTATTTTATATATATTAATTTATTTATTAAAATAAAATAAAAATGATTTATTTTTATTTTTATTTGTATTTCTATTCTAGTTTTTAATTTTATTTATTTATTTATTAATTTATTGATTTATTTATTGATTAAATCCTTTATTTTCATTTTATTTATTTATCTTTTGATTTAGTTATAATTTATGACTTTGACTTTGATTTTTTGACTTTTAACTTGATTCATGTTTAAAAACTTGTTTATCTTGTTTCTTTGAGAGGGGTGTTATTTTAGTTTTTAGTTTTGATTATTTTTAGTTTTGACTTGTGTTTTTAAGGATGGGGTAGTTATGTTTTTGGTTCTTTTTATATTTTTATTTTTATTTTTATTGTTGACCGTTTTTAACTTTTGTAATTTTAAGGTTGGGTTAATTTTATTTTTGGTTTATTTTATATTTTTATATTTTTAATCTTATTTTTGACCTTTTTTAACTTTCTAAATTTTTCTTGGGTTTTGACTGTGTCTCTCTTCCTGGTATAAATGTGTATGTCAGCCAATCTTCATTATCCTAATGATGAACTACAGTTGGTAGTTCGATTCCTAAATTTCTTATGTGATTTCCCGGAAGATTTATAATTAAAATGTTATGATCACAGAAGCTTGCACTCTCAACTATTACAAAATTAACAAGAAAAAAATAACTATGATTAATGGAATTGGAATTGAAAATAGAGAAAAAAAAACCTTCCAAAATGACAAAAAAAAAAAGTGTAAGTCAAACTAAAAAGTAATAAAACTATAATTTTTTTTTAAATGATTGAAAAGAGTTATTTAATTATATTTTTCTCTTTAAAGTGTCTCCTCTTAAATTGAAAATATGGAAAAAAAACTATACTTCATGAAAATAGAAACAATAGAAAAGAAAAAATAAAATTTAAAATAAAAAAGTTGAATAAAATTGAAAAATAATAAAATAAGTAATAGAAAAATGGAAGTTACTAAAATATGCCCATAACAAGACTTCAACCAATCATTTGACGAATAAATAAATTTAAATGATAATAATAAATAACAAAATTTGAATTCTGAATGTTAAACTATGAATAAGAGATTAAAAAATTTGGTCAAGACATATTAATACACACTCAAAACAAAGTGAACTCCTAATACCATACTTGCACCAAGTATAATAATGATGCTTATTTATTTATATTGATTTTGAATTATTGAATTTAAAACAAAAATAAAAAATTAAGTGATTTATTTTAACATTTTTTTTAAATTTTTTTTTTTTTAATGTATTGTAAAGGAACCCAACCAATAATGCTTATTTATTTATATTGATTTTGAATTATTCAATTTAAAAATAAATAAATAACAAGTGACTTATTTTAACATTTTTTTGTTTAATCTTATTTTTGATGTATCCTAAAGGAAACCAATTTAAAAAATAAATAAAAAAATAAATAACAAGTGACTTATTTTAACATTTTTTGTTATTTTTTTTTTGATGTATCCTAAAGGAACCCAAGAGTCTTTCTCACATGTAACTACTAGTAAACTTTCAGTAAACTAGGTCACAAACAAGGGGATTTGAACCTTGGATCTTTTAGTTTCCACATATTTCACATTACTTCCATCAACAATTAAGTTACCCGAGACAACATTTTGTTTTTATGATTAATAAATTTAGAGAAAAATTTTGTAGCTCTCTCTTTAGTTTTCAAAATTTTTGTAGTTCTCTCTTTAGTTTTCAAAAATTAATAATTTACCAAAATCAATTATATTAGAAATATTGTGATATTGTGATCTAGCTTATAAGAAAAGAATTCTAAGATAAAGTGTTTTTCATTAGTATTGCTGATTTTCAGGAATCATTACTTCTTGTTCAATATGATTCTTTAGGATTCCAAGGATCTCACCACAAGTGATTATTGACAACAACATATTTTTAATTGGAAATCTTAGATATTCATATAAGGTGTTAAAAAGTGTGATAGTTATTGTGTCACCATTATGCAAGGTGTAACCATTTGTGTCACTGTAATTCACAATCATTCACAATCTTCTTCAAATATCCTTCAAGGAATTTGCTTACAACTGTGTCCATTTTTCGTTGGATGTTATGAAATACTTATCATTAATGAGATTCCCACTTGGTGAAACAATTTATTTCAAAAGTTTCTAGTGAATTTTGAGTTAATAATTTAATGGATTTATTTTTTTCATGATTCTCAAATAGAGTGAACATATTTTGTTAATCATTTTATAACAATAGGTTCTCTCTTTGTGGAGCACCAGTCTTTTTTGGAAGGATGTGTCAAAGCACCTATCGAGGAAAATTTCTAACTCAACTTAAGAGAGTAAACACCTTCCAACCTTATCCATCGAAGAAGGAAACTTTTAACTTAAGAGAGTAAACACCTTCCAACCTTATCTATCAAATAAGGAAACTTCTAACTCAGAAGAGTAAACACCTTCCAACCTTATCCATCAATGGAGTCTTGGTTGTAGTAGATTCTCTAATCAAATTTAATTTTCCCAAAATTTAAATTAAGCTAAAAATAAATAAAAAATAAAATGAAAAAGACATTATAACAACCAGTGTTATTATTGATCCAGAATCTAAAAAATAACCATGGACATATGCATTAGTTACTTTTGCTTCAAAGCATCATGTTTCTCATTCTTGCAAGACTTCTTGTAATAAAATGAACACAAAATAAATGTAGAAAATTTATTGGGCATTACTAACACAAACAAAACGAACTCTATTTCTATAAACAAGGATGGAAGCATGAACCAACCATGAGCTTTTAATTATCAAATTTAAAGGATAAATAGGAAAACAAGGTGTTGAATAATAAATTACGTTAACAAATTATTTCAATCTCACAAACCAAGAAAGATCATTATCCTCTAATATTTCTCTATAAATAAAAAAATCAAATAACCCATAGAATTGATAACGAACACAAAATAAATGTAGAAAATTTATTGGGCATTACTAAAACAAACAAAACTAACTCTATTTCTATAAACAAGAATGGAAGCATGAACCAACCATGAGCTTTTAATTATCAAATTTAAAGGATAAATAGGAAAACAAGGTGTTGAATAATAAATTACGTTAACAAATTATTTCAACCTCACAAAGCAAGAAAGCAAGAAAAAAATTGAGTGAGAAATGATCATTATCTTCTTATTTTAAAGAAAATCAAATAGCCCATCGAATTGATCTGGAAAATGAAAGTTTTTTATGGAATATTTTTAGATGGAGGAAAGCTCAACCAAAAGTGAGTAAACAAATCAAAAGTGTTTTAAAAATATCCAAGAAAAAGCACCAAAAAGATTAAGAAAAACCTAACTTTCTACCTACATACAATAAGCAAAGAAAGGGAACAAAAGTTGGATGAATCAAAACTCTCCGAATGTATGGAAGTGGAACTAAAGATTAAATAAATCAACATACTAACTAAGATTCAACCAAATAAAAATTGCCAACATAGGTGACTATTAGCTAGAAAAAAAATATTGCCAACATAGGTGACTATTAGCTAGAAAGAGTCGACCTATTGAAATAATATCAAAATATGTTTGTTAAAGATTATAAACACCTTAAAAACGTTGTTATGGAGATGGGAGACATAAAAATGAACCTCATCCTAACGGGAAAGCCCATGAAAAAACATCTCTACAAATTGGCATACAAATATAAATCAATCGTCCAAAAATAAATTGAAGAAATGTTAGCAGCAAACCTCATTTACCTATCAACAATTCCAAATAGGTCAGTATGATGGTTGTTTATTAATTCCTGCCATAGCAGAACTCTAGCGATCGACTGATTGTTGACCCACTATATGACTTAATATTTTTCATCCATTTTTTAATTTTTAGTCAAAGTTTTACTGCGCACTTAAATTTTAACCAAACTTTGACATTCGAATTCTTATTGCGAGTGTAACCCGATGTTATTTTAAACTTGCTATTTTATTGATAGCCAAAGTTTGAAGGATGACAGTTTTTTTAGCCAAAGTTTTTGGATAGCTTCGAATTCTTATTGCGAGTGTAACCCGATGTTATTTTAAACTTGCTATTTTATTGATAGCCAAAGTTTGAAGGATGACAGTTTTTTTAGCCAAAGTTTTTGGATAGCCAAAGTTTGAAACATTGGCAAAGTTTTTTAAGCCAAAGTTTTATTTTCTTAAACCTTATTGGAAGGATGGCAAAGTTTTTTTTAAGGCAAAGTTTTCTTAAACCATGAAATTATGTTACGCACCCACGGGACTATCTATTACATCTATTACACATTTTTTTTTTAGAAGAAAAAAATACTGATTATATTAATATATAAACTGTACATTGACACATATAAACTCATCTGTAAAAGGTACAGTGAGTAATCCACCATGACAAGGCCACATGACAAGGCCATATGATTGTTGCTCATTAATAGATAGAATGAGCAAAAGGTGATAGACCATCCTCCACATTTCGGGACAATATTCCATCCCATACAAATAGTAAACAGCCCATGACCAAAGAAGTAATATCCTAGTGAAAACGAAAATAGTGGATTATGGGAATACCCATACAGATTACTGTGATAAGAGTTAATTATAGGTGAAGAGAGGGCAGTGTGATTGGTGGTTGTAAACAAAAACTGTGTAGAGATTAGATCAGTTCGCCCTTTACTTCCCCTTCTATAATGATAGAAATCTATGTACTAATGCTGAGCTATATACTATATCCACATGAAAGACAGGCTCGCTTCCATTATGTGGGCTGATATTCACTTCATCAATATTAACAAAAAAACTGGCTGACGTGCGAAAATTTCCTCTCAGGCTCGCTTGACATAAATTTCCCCAGGCTCTCTTGCTATCAGTTCAGGCTCGCTTGACATGTATATCTCGCTCGCTTGAGTCATATTCAGACTCGCTTGATGTAGAAAGTCTGATATTAAAGGATGTTCAGGCTCTCTTGCTATCAAATTCAGGCTCGCTTGACAACTATTACACATTTACATGCGGCTGCCACACCTAGTACACTTTGTTACACGCGGCTGCCAAGACTGTCGCCACGATCCGCTCCCCCTGAGCACTTTGCTAGACGACCTCTATGAAATCACGAAGATGGCATGCAGACATCTAAACAATTTTTCTTTGGTGCTTATTCAAACTGCAACTGCCTCACTGCTCACCATTTGCGAGAAACCTCACGCATTTCCTGCATGGTGTGTGGGCATTACCTGCTCTGCAACTTGTTTGGCTCATTCATGTTACCCATGTCGTTACCAAGCCATAATCGCGTGCCATCACCAGAAAGTATACAGCCTCAGATATCATAAAATTTCTACCAGGTTTGCACAGCACTCAGATAGTCTTCATATTTTTTTAGAAATTTATACACCGCAAGTTTTGGTAAATGTATATTTTCAGAAAGTTTATTCTATTGACAACTGAACATGTTGCAAGTCTTTTCAGAGGAGTATGCTACTCCACTGCTTTACCGAATCGTGTCCAGCTTGTGTTCCCTTCAGCCTTGGCGATTTTTCAGCCCTCTTCAGCTACAGTGGGTCTTCCAACAGGTAACCCTTACTCTTAAATGTACCCATCGTTTTCTTTTGTTTTTCCAGTTTTGGGTTTGCCGAAGAGGTTTGGGGTTCGGCATTCGTTTTGCTGAATTATGTCGGTTGCCTTACTGCAGGTGAGCCTTAGCAAGGTGACTCCTCTTGTCCCTTGCTTCCATGCATACAATAAAGAACAACTCTCATGAACCAATCGAATTTTTTGCATTCCTCGTTTGAAGTGGTATCGAATTTTGACAGGGAATTGAAAGTGTGGAGCAGTGCTTAAAACACGTTGGTTACATGCACTCCCATGTGCTTTTCCACCTAATTTTTTTATTTATTATTTAATTTAAATTCAAAAATGGCACATAAATTATGTAATGTATCTAATAAAAAACTATAACTGAATATATAATTACTGTATTAAAATATAAAAAAAATGCAATCTGGTAACTGCCCAAATTATGAATATATAATTACTATATTAAAAAATAAAAAATTGCAGTCTGGCAACTTCCCAAATTCCACTGGTCTACATCATAGTTTCTGTCCTCTGTTACTTCCGACAAATTCCACTGGTCTACATCATAGTTTTCTGTCCTCTGTCTACTTCATAGTTTTCGTCCTCTGAGCTTCCGGTTATGCTTGTCTCTCATTCATTTTCTCTAGGAAAAAATGATCTGGAAAATGAGCGGTATTGAGCATTCTGGCCTGATGAAGTTTTTCAATTCAATAATTGTTCAATAACCCGCTATCTATGTTTTTTTATCTTTATCTTGGGCATAATTCACTCAATTCAATAACCAGCTATCACTGAATTAGGGTAAAACAACTAAACGCTGGTGGTAGGACTAGATCCAAGGTACCTGCTTTAGCTTTAATTTTGTCCATAATTTTTTATCTTCGACATAATTCACTGAATCAGGGCAAAACGCTGGTGGTAGGACTAGATCCACGGTACCGACTGACCTTATCTGCTCTCTGAGCAAGTTCCCATTTGCCAAATTTTATTTTCTTCCCATTCCTGGAGTGTGTTAGGTGTTTAAAACTATGAATCCCTAGCCTGAGCGCTTCAGGCTCGTGGACTGCGTGCACTCTATGCTTTCCCATATACTTTTGATTATATATATATATATATTAATTTCAATTACTATTCACTTTTTAAATATGCATTATTTTATTTAATCGAAATGGTACACAAATTTATATATATTAAATAATATATAAAAATCAACAATTTAAAAAAAAAACTCATGCAATCTTGTAAATTGCTACTTCATTGTTTTGGTGCTCTCTCAAGGCCAATATTGAAAAGGTCTAAAGTAGAACGAGATTCTGATTTGCAAGGGGTACTGAGAAAAAGGTAAAATTACCAACAATAACTGAATCCAGACTGTTCAAAATATTTCCCAATTAAGCACACTCCCCATTGGACGCCTAAATTAGGCTGAGAGTGATAGTGTTTGGTTTGTGAAATTAAGCCGATAAATACTTATACTGTGCAAATATAATACTTCTAACATTTTGAACAGCTACTCTGGAAGTGCAGGTATTGTTATTGTGCACACTCTCTTTTAAATAAACTTACTACACGATAGTGTTATTGAGCACACTCTCTTTTCAATAAACTTCCTGCACATAAATGATTTGTAAGAGTTGTCGGGGTTTGGCAGGTTTTTCTTCTGGTTGTCTAGTCTTCTTTTGTGCATTGTCAAGGATTTTTCTTTCTTTTCTTGCTTCAAATTATCAGAAACAATAAACTGTTGAAAGATTTTAACAATAAAATTATAAACACACTTGCCTTTTAAGAGTTTTGGTTAACCCTTTTTCAGGTTTCTCTACTGGTTGTCTGGTCTTCTTTTGTGCATTGTCAAGGATTTTTCTTTCTTTTCTTGCTTTAAATTATCAGAAACAATGAACTGTTGAAAGATTTTAACAATAAAATTATAAACACGCTTGCTTTTTAAGAGTTTTGGTTAAACCCTTTTTCTTTCTGTCCTCGGACAAAACTCTTGGTCGCTTATAGTTAATGTAGCAATCACACACATGTCCTTTCAAACCAAACTCTTAAGCTTAAAATTATTTAGAATGGATATCATTTCCCGACTCCGGAACTCATTGTCTCCTACCATGTAGAAACTAAGAATGCCAATATTCAGGCTCTTTTATAGTCTTCTTCCCGGCCTTCAACAACAGGAATTGTACCATGTGTTGGTCTAAATACTAATTTAGTGATGTCTCTTCCGAAGTGCAGCCCCAAAATACTGTAATTTTTCGAATTTTTTAATACATGGCCATTTTCTTTCTATGCCAACCATGTTGATGGATAGAATGAGTGTAGTGTCGTTGAAAAAAATACTATTATTATATTATATGTTAGAGCATGCCTGATAAGCTCACAAAAGTACTTATTGAATTACATATTCTGAAATTACAAGCACTACTTAATGGAACTTCATTGACAACTGGGATTTTATTTCTAGAAGTTTTGTGTCTAGTCTTATCAACTGGGATTTTATTTCTGGAAGTTTTGTGTCTAGCCCTATTAAACAGCTCTTAGTATCTTTCCAAATTAAACTTTATTTTCAGTCATACCTAAGATGTGATATGTGTGGCATGTGAGCTCATCTCAATTTAGCGATATATAAAGGAAAAATGGAAGAAAATTGTTTTACTTGCAATTTTCATATTCATCTGTATTGAAAATTCATCTGTGTTGACAATTATCATACGAACTATGGGGGTCAATACGTTGGAATTTATTTTGCCAGCCTTATTGTGCAAATTCCAAGCAAATTATTTTGCTTTTAATCATTGGAGTTTGGTAATTGTGCAGGAATCAAAGAGAAAGTTCAATTATCCATGCTATGCGACCAGCTAATATAGTTATGTAGTTCAAGGAACAAATTAATCGGTCATGTCAAATTGACTTTGGTTGATGGAAATTCTGTCAAGAAATATTGTTTGATTTGGCTACGCATTAATTCATACATCCATGTCTTTGTTTCTGAAGTTCTGGCTGTTGAGACTAAATCAGGTGGTTGACCACAATCAATATTTGCTCTGATGCGGAATGCAGATATGCAGAGATGTGTCAGCATATTAACCCAATCCCCATTATACCGTTTCCCATAACCACCTTTCACTATGCACCTGCCACCAGATTCGGGAGGGACATACAAGAAGGATTGAATTCATAGTGATTGATTCACCACTCAGTGACTGCCTAACAGCTCTGGCTGGTAAAAGCATGACTGAATTGGTGACCCCGCGCTCTTATCAGCTGGATATCGCCCTGCATTGAGGACCAGACACAGCCTGCTTTGGACTACTTGCCTTATCCTATTTAGAGAGCTCATTTTTGGGCTTAGGCAGGACACCAGATACTGGAATACACAGTATTTATATGTTCAGACACTTATCGATTGAATTATATTGCATTATCTATAATGATGCATTATAGATAATTCAAAATAATAACATAAAACAAGAAAGAGATATAGCTGGAATATCTCTATATGCTTCCATATGTGTTCGCCAATTTCATCAAGATCGGCATCGACTATGATCATTGCTTCAGTAGCTCTTCTTATATTTTCAGTACACTCTTCTCTGAAGCGGGCAGTACAGGTCCTATTGTTATTAGGATTAGTACACACATAAGCTTTGTTTAATATATCTGAAAAATCTTATATCACAAGACTTTTTGTTGACAGGGTGTCATTCTGGATTTCCATAACATATGTGGAAATTACAATATTGTTATCAAAATAGGAGGAAGAGTTCGTTGATGCAAAGCATTGGAAATCATTCTGCGTTGGAGGAAGAGTCCGTTGATGTAGAGAATTGGGAGTCATTCTGTATTGGAGAAGAGGACACAACCATTGCATTTCATATCTTTACTGTCATTATAGTAAAATGATATGCAATTGCTATGGATCCTGATAGATCTTATTATCAGTGTGGCTGGTTAACAATGTTGTTTATGTTACTACAACACAACAGTTCAGCCAAAGATGCAATTGTTATGGATCTTGATAGAGCTTATTATGAGTATGGCCGGTTAACAATGTTGTTTATGTTACAACAACACATCAGTTCAGCCAGAGAATTGTATTGTATTTAGTTCAGCCAAAGATGCAATTGTTATGGATCTTGATAGAGCTTATTATGAGTATGGCCGGTTAACAATGTTGTTTATGTTACAACAACACATCAGTTCAGCCAGAGAATTGTATTGTATTGTGAAACACAATGTTAGTTAAATGTTATTCAAAGATAATCCTTTGATATATATAATCACTTGAAAATTTCCAGAAGCTTTTTTATATGCAGTATGATATAATAAAATATGTTTTCAAATCGGCGGGAACTACCATTGCCTGCAATCCTTGTTTCAAAAAGCATGATCTGAAAAATTTAAGAATTTTTGTTGATTTTAGAGGGCTCACTAAATTAATACTGAGAAAACCTTTTCCCACTCAATTGACGGATAATATCATCAACGAAGTTGTAGGTCATGAATGTTATTTGTCCATAGACGTGATTTTAGGGTACAACCAAGTGTCCATTGCAAAAGAGGATAAACAAACACATTCGTATTAGAATTTGGATCATTTTCATACAAAGTAATGCTATTCAGATTAAAGAATGCATTCATAGTATTTTAAAGCATAGTGGTATAAGCCTTTCAAGAGTACATTTACAAAAAAAAATGGTTGTGTACTTTGGTTATTGGAATTTGCAGCTTACTAAAAACCATATACAATAGCCAAGGAGAGATGTTGACAAATGCATCTTTCCTTAAATATAAAGAATTGCATTGTTTTTACACCAGTTAGTTAACTGATGAGGTCTGAAAAGATGGAATCAAGGTTGACATGGAAAGAGTAAACGTGATCCTCAATTTGAAGGCCCATTAAACTAGAAGAAATAAAAAGGCCCTTGGGTCACATTGGCCCATTAAACTAGAAGAAATAAAAAGGCCCTTGGGTTACATTGGATATTACAGAAAAAAATATATAAGAAACTAGTCCTACATAATGTTCCCAATCAACAAGTTTATGAAAAATGGAATAGAGCAATCAACAATTTTATGAAAAATGGAATAGAATTTATTTAGAGTGAAAATTTAAATGAATTGTTTGAAATATTAAAAAAAAGTTGGTGGAAGCCCTAATGTTGAGTTTTTTACTAGGCTGAGAAATTTCGTGTACATGTTGATGTATCTAATGTAAAAAGCAGAGAAATTATCACTCAAACAAGATATGAGACAATTGACCATCCAAATGTGTATGCTAGTTGGAAATTAAACAAAGAAAAATATGATTATTTGATGAATGAAAGGGAAGGCCTTTCCATGATATTTTCCCTTCCAATTTTCCAACATTACTTATTGGTATCTCCAACTAATTATTTTACAAATCATTAAGCTCTCAAGTATTTAGTTAATAAACCTATGCATCAAGGAAAGATTATTAATGGTATTTTCTCTTTCAATAATTTTAGTTTGATATCACAGTATAATGATGCCGGGACATTAGGCACCATCAAATATTTTGTATCTAAGTAGACATAGGGGGGTCTTATGCTTTTAATTTCTCATGTAATTATTAGTGATTTTGAATAAAAAGTGAGGAATTGTAAATGTTCTCTAACCACTAGAGAACATGAGGAATGTGAAGAGTCAGTTTAGTTATTTTGGGATTAAGTCTAAAATTTAGGAAATTGAAGAGTCTGGTGAGCTGTTAGGGAGTTAGGGAACCTGGATCGATTATCCTTTTGTATAAATGTAAGCAGAGTAAAGTTCAAAACGGTTCAAGAGGCAAAGTAGGAGGATAATGGCCATCGAATTGAAGATCAGACCGAGGGAGGAAAATCTTCTATGTAAGTTCTTTGATTCAATGTAAACACTCGATTTTCTTAATTGTATTCCATTTTGAGTCATACGGTGCATAAATGAAATTGGGCCGAAGAATTCGGAACTCGGTGTGATTTGTGGTTAATTGAATTCTGTGTAACTGGCCAAACGAGCAACTTGTAAGTGGATGCTTTTTAATTGATTTCATATATGTAATGAGGAATGGTTCTGTATGGAAATCAAGAGAGGCGGAAGAGTTTTGTCCTGTTAATTAAAACATAGTCTCTGTTTGTTTAAAACATTTTAATTCCTACTTGAAGGTCTATAAGGATCGAACTCTGTTCCAGTGTGGAAATCGATAGAATCGATTCATTTTCATTGAATTATATACTATTAAAAATTGGAGAGAGCAGAGATACACACACAAATAATTATTTTCTATATTAAATCACACTAATACATTACAATATTTATAGTGTTGCTGAGATCCAACTAATTCCACTCTTGGAGGGAGTAGTTGAGAGAATCTCTCAACATCTTCCAACAAACCAAACCAATCCCTAATCTATAGTATGCATCATAAATGAGGCATTATCTCAACATATACAACCGAGGAGCAGTTGTGACATGGGCGCTTATCATTAGATTGAACGCATTTGGTTCCCGATTCCCTGTTCATAAATTGAATGTGCTTTAACCTGGTTAAGGTTTTCAATAGGAATCAATGAGTCTTGATGGACACAAACAGTATTATAGCTTTGTTATTACACATGTCTGAGTCAGTGGAGAACTCTGGTTGTTAGAGTGGTATCAGAAAAAGGAAAACGTTGTTGGTTGAATTAGTGTGATGAAGTCATTCCGGCTTCAACTCAAATCGAGAGCGATCCCAAGCTTAACGCAGAGGAAGACATGCTAGAGAGGAAATATTTGACTTCGGGTTGAATCGAATTAAAATCCTATTGAAACCCAGCTTCCAAGCAATCAGAAATTGAAGTTTTTGGAAGGCGGAAATCGAAAACCATTTTCGCACAAATTAAAAGTGGTAAGTGGAATCCTCAGAAAAAATGCGATAATACTGAGCGTGGGACGCATGGCTAAATGCTATTTTAGAAAACCACTTTTTTTCGCAAAAAAATTTGATGAATAAGGCTCATGCATCTTAGCAATGCGATAGCCGTTGATTTGTGGTGTTAAGGCTGCAATGGTGCATCCATCGTTGGATGGAAAGGTACTTGGCGATGGTAAGTTAAATGGTGGGCCAATTAGCTTTTATTAAATACGAATGGACTGATCTACGGTGTGATGAACCAAGGTCGATATACATATTATATGATAAGGCCGAACATTGCATGATGGGGATTGTGTGTTGGCGCATAGTCAAGTTGAATGGTCGGAATTATATGTTGGCTTATTAATATGTTATAACCCTTGAGGAATGCTGATATGTATATTGTAATGACAGTCGCGAACATTATAAGATGGGGTTTTCATAAAGAGGTTAAGCCATATAAAACTTTCGCTTATAGATTTTATATGCATAAGAGATGCAAGTCTCAGGAAGTGCTGTTAGTCATGGTCTAGACCATAGAACTTGTGAATAGATATTATTGGGTTTTGTATGGGTTTCACAAGCCATAAGAAATGATATTTTAATCAGAGATTGAGAGATAGAAGTCCAGTATAAGGTGATCTGATATTGAGTTTTGTAAGGCTCAATATTGATCTGAAGGGAAGCTCATAATTGGAGTTATGTGAAATTCAATTAGTTGATTTAAAAATCATAAGAGGGGATATTTCAATGACCTTATAATCATTGTTAAGAAAAAGTCCAGCTTCTTCATGTGTATTAAAGTTGCCAGATTTAAAATTATTTTGGCATAACCTTGAAGTACATTGTTTGCATATGCACATAGTGTGTAAATGTGGGCCAACAGAGGTAGCCCAGGCATCATTGTGGTATCAGAGCCTCAAGAATAGCTCTTTTTGAAAAATTTCGAGTTTTGGTGAATACATATATGAAAAGAAATCAAACTATTGAAAACTGATGAAGATTGTAGGCATACAGAGGTGCAGTGCAGGTGTACTGAAATAGTGAAGGAAATTTGAAGTTCTAACTCTGTTGAAGAATGATTACAGATTTGGAGAAAGAAGATCAGATTATGAAATTTGATATGCAGATATACACAGAGTTGCAGTGAACAGAGGTTTGCAGAAGTGAATGAAGAACAAGATCTTGCAGGTAAAATAATTTTAAATCTGACTTGAGATTTATGATTGCAGGATGATGGTTGCAGAAATATAAAGACAAAGTTTTGATGGTGAAGACAGTGAGCCTGATATTCAGCTAGAGGCTGGATAGAGAGGACAATTGCAGTGTTCTCAAGAGAAAGTGAGTTGATGAGCAGTGTTTAACTCTGGTTTGAAGAATTGTTTGCAGAATTTAGAGTGTAGGAAATTAAGGGAATCTCAGCAAGTGCAGATCACAGCTTTGAGAGCAGTGATAAAAGAGTCCAGCAGAGGATTCTCAGTGAAGAAGAAAGTGTGGCAGAACCTGAATAATTCCCAACAGAGGTTGGACGAAAGAAGAATAGATGTGTTCTTGAGAAGTTGCAGAGTGAAGCCTAGAGAGAGTAGAAGAGAGTGCTCAGAAGGTTCCAGCAGATAGGGACCAATACTTGCCAAAAGCTGGATCTAGAGGAAAGGATTGGTGAGGTAAGTTGCAACAAGAGAGCTTGTTGTTGCAGAGGCTTAATGTAGCTTATGAGTGAAGAACTCATGGAGAAGAAGATGGCCACTGATAGCCATAACAGAGATTGCAGAGGTTTTGAGAGAGACCACAATGGAAGACATGGGCACTTATCATTAGATTGAACGCATTTGGTTCCCGATTCCCTGTTCATAAATTGAATGTGGTTTAACCTGGTTAAGGTTTTCAATAGGAATCAATGAGTCTTGGTGGACGCAAACAATATTATAGCTATGTTATTACCAATGCCTGAGTCGGTGGAGAACTCTGGTTGTTAGAGTGGTATCAGAAAAAGGAAAACGTTGTTGGTTGAATTAGTGTGATGAAGTCATTCCGGCTTCAACTCAAATCGAGAGCGATCCCAAGCTTAACGCAAAGGAAGACGTGCTAGAGAGGAAAGATTTGACTCCGGGTTGAATCGAATTAAAAGCCTATTGAAACCCAGCTTCCAAGCAATCAGAAATTGAAGTTTTTGGAAGGCGGAAATCGAAAACCATTTTCGCACAAATTAAAAGTGTTAAGCGGAATCCTAAAAAAAAATGCGATAATATTGAGCCTCGGATGCGTGGCTAAATGGTATTTTAGAAAACCACTTTTTGTTCGCAAAAAAATTTGATGAACAAGGCTCACACATCTTAGCGATGCGATAGCCATTGATTTGTGGTGTTAAGGCTGCGATGGTGCGTCCATCATTGGATGGAAAGGTACTTGGTGATGGTAAGTTAAACGGTGGGCCAATTAGCTTTTTTTAAATGCGAATGGACTGATCTGCGGTGGGAATCCATATTCATGTGATGAACCAAGGTCGATATACATATTATATGATAAGGCCGAACATTGCATGATGGGGATTATGTGTTGGCGCATAGTCAAGTTGAATGGTCGGAATTATATGTTGGCTTATTAATATGTTATAACCCTTGAGGAACGCTGATATGTATATTGTAATGACAGTTGCGAACATTATAAGATGGGGTTTTCATAAAGAGGTTAAGCCATATAAAACTTCCGCTTATAGATTTTATATGCATAAGAGATGCAAGTCTCAGGAAGTGCTGTTAGTCATGGTCTAGACCATAGAACTTGTGAAGAGATATTAAATTTTCCGGATAGGAGAAATCTGGGTTTTGTATGGGTTTCACAAGCCATAAGAAATGATATTCTAATCAAAGATTGAGAGATAGAAGTCCAGTATAAGGTGATCTGATATTGAGTTTTTTAAGGCCCAATATTGATCTGGAGGGAAGCTCATAATTGGATTTATGTGAAATTCAAGTAGTTGATTTAAAAATCATAAGAGGGGATATTTCAATGACCTTATAATCATTGTTAAGAAAAAGCCAGGCTTCCGCATGTGTATTAAAGTTGCCAGATTTAAAATCATTTTGGCATAACCTTGGAGTACATTATTTGCATATGCACAGAGTGTGTAAATGTGGGCCAACAGAGGTAGCCCAGGCATCATATAATCATGAAATAATACTGTTATCTCATCTTAAAAGTAGTGAGGAACCAACAAGAATATAATATGAGCTCCTAGACACTCACCTATTTCGAGTTGAAGTGACCCCCACGGATTTGGAAGATATATTACATTTTTTACAAGAAACGAAGGCACCAAAGGACCTTCTATTACACAAAAGAAGGAAATGGAAATGAAGGTCACCCAATATGCACTCATTAATGGATATTTATATAAGTTGGGACCATAAAATTTATTTATATTATATGCATTAGAACTCCAAATAGACAACATAATTGATGAAGGACATGTTGGTTTTGTGGGTGGTTACTTTCAAGCTAACACAATTGCGAAAAATATCCTCCAAACTAGTCTATGGTGATCGATGTTACACAAACATTGTGGGGATAAATTCAATAAGTTTGATATAAGCTAAATTTTAGGCTAACCATTGTGGAAAGACCAAATGCCCTTGAATTTTGTAAACTGTGGTTTACCTTTTGAAATATAGGTAGTCAACTTTTTCATTCCATCCCTTTATAGAGAAAGACAAATGGGGGAAAAGTATATCATAACAATAGTTCAATATCTAACAAAGTGGGTCAAAGCATAATTAGTCAAATCATGAACTAAAGGAGTGATGGCCATATTTATTCGTGGAAATATCATCACCAAATTTGGGTTCCCATTTATAATAATTAGTGACCAAGGAACATATTTTGTGAATGGGACAATAAAATTATAGTTGTATAATTTTATGATCAACCATCATAATACATCCCCCATCATATTCAAGTGAATATAGTGGACATATCCTTTAAGAAATCAATGACACAAGACCTTAAAAAAAATTTTTGGAGTCAACTAGGATGATTAGGATGATAAAATACCAACAGCGTTATGGGCATACTGAACCACTTATAAGATGTCAATTAGACACACACACCTTTCAAATTGGTATATGGGAAAGGATGTATAATTCTCCTAGACTTCTAGATGAATGCAAAAAGGGTGTCTTTTATCCTCAAATATGACCTCACCATGGAAAAACAATAGTTAATTCACTCACTCAATAGAATTGAAGAAAAATGGCTCACGACACTCCACTAATAGAAGTGTAGAAGAAACAAAAAAACACATGACATGATCAACATATCAAGAAAAAGAACATATAAAGAGGAGACTTGATACGATTATATAATAGTTGAATTAAAGGAAATCCAAGGAAATTGGAAACTACATGGTTGGAATCATTATAGTTGAACACATTTAACCAATTGGAGCAATTCAACTAAGAAAAATATAAGGACAATTGTTTTAAAAAGTCATAAATAGTTCCCTCCTTGTTATTGGATAATTCCCTCTTGTGGACAAGGGTGATCTCGCTAGACTTATTGATCAAATCTAGAACAAATAGGACAATGCCTACCATATTTATCTAGTAAAGTTTGAACAAGACTTAATTGTTTAACAAAATAGGTCTTCACTTCAATCCTCTTCCTCCTTGATTTCTTGCTCCACTTAAATATTTGAAGACTAGATCCTACAATAATAGAGCCAAACAAAATGATCAAAACATACTATGGATGAATAAGTTCAAACAAATACTAATAAGAATATCAAGGAGCTCTTATGTAATGAATGCAAATAATAAACACATCCGATTTGAGAAAAACAATATACTTTGTATTAAATAATCGAGAATGAAAGGTTACAACCCATGCCTTGATGTCATAAGTATCCTTCCATCAGTGTCCAATCTTCCCTTTAGTATGACAAACCTTCACTTCAGCAGCATGAATGCATAAGTTCAAAACCTCAAAAACCAACACCCTCCTCTTTGATCTGCTCTATATTTATAGGAGAAGAGAAGAGGTTGTAGATCCACTTATGAAGGAGTAAGAACCACAATTAGGGGAGATATGATCCATAATGAGTGGGATAGGATCCATCAAAGTGGGGATAATTCCCAAATAGGTGCGAACTAGAGCTCATTCAGTTTCAAAAAGATTCTTGAACAAGGCTTCCAAAATTTATTTTTTCTTTTTACGCATGTACAATTTTCATCACACTTTTTGGTATAGAAAACTACATTGATCATTACAACTCTTTAATGCTCATAGGTGCACCATTGCAATTTCATAATGGGCAAGATGCGATGACGCCTAAAATTGGTTTTTTAGCAATGTAATCTAGGATTCTTGTATTCTGTAGAATGCATTTTCTTCCATATTTGTAGGGGAATGCTGAAAGGGTTCATCAGATAGCGAAAGATCGAAATTAGGGGTCTTTCGCCTCAGTGTGACAAAATGATGTGTAACACTCCTTGAGAAATATCACCCATAACAAGAAAAACATATCTATTAGTGAAAACATCCTTGGATGTGCCAATGGACATGAATTGGATAGAAAACCAACTTGTGGAAATATAGTTTTGAAATATACATAAGCAAAAATGGAGTTGAATATGGACAAATTAGGAAAAACATTGTCTAAGGACAAAAACTTATCTAGGGAATGCATAAACAATATTGATTAGTAACAAGTAAAATCATTTAGAATCTATAAAAGACACGGAAATTTATAAGTAACTCTCTTGTTGGTAAGCAATTGGTTAGACTGAGCTAATAAAAAGAGAAACATTTAGCAACCTAGGACTCCAAGTAATCAAACACAAGTGAAAAGTGAATACCTTAAATAACTACTAGACAAGTAAGTGAGGCACAAATCAAGTGAGCAGTGTAAAATTGTTGGATAGTCTACACACCATAATCTAGTTGGAAAGAAGAAACAACCATTTGCAAGATTGACACTGAAAGAATGAAGAGAGAATGAGAGAATTTAAATTCTTCAAATAATTAATGAAATACATATAAATAATACTCTCCATGAGAGATCTAATGCAAACTGTATTGTTGGTTTTCTAGTAAATGCACATAGGTAGTCACTAGTAAACAACTTTACAGTCTTATCTAATTGGCGATGCAATGGATCGATTAGTCCTAAATTCACTAGACATGCACAAGTGAAGAACTCATGCATGCTCTTACATGCATAATAAGCCTCAATTGACTAGCCATGTGTAACTGAAGAACTCATGCATGTATAGAAACTACACATGCATGCATGCATAGCCATTTAAATGACTTGATCAGCTAGTGGTGCATATAGAACTAGACTCCCCATGAGTAACTAAAATGAAATCTATGCACAACTAAAGGAGTAATGTGCACTTTTCTAGGAGGAGAATATTCTTACCCAAGGAGGAATATATAATATCAAGTGTGCTTTAGGGTTATGAGATAGATATGTGAACTGAATAGGAATGTACACTAATACCCCCCCTAAAGCACAATTGAAGCGCGTACAATAAATGGGTCCCGAAAATATATAGCCATGTTAGATACCCATGTATAAAATTAAAATATATAAAATATGAGTTAAATATGGAGAAAATAGTGGTAAGAAAACCCCCCTCAAAAGATAATGCTAAATATGTCCTTCTCTATGTAGTTGTGTACTTCATCCCAAAGAGATCTCATGAAGCTACAAAATTATACTTGGTGAAGGCGTTGGTGAATTTGAATGCAACCTATTCTGAGGAAGGACATTATTGGATATTGATGAACCCATCAAGGATCTATCCTAAATGAAGTACATGTATACCTCTAAATGTTTGGTTCTTTTCCCTTATACTAGATTTATGTAGAAATGAAATGTACTCTTAATATCATCCTAGATAATACTTGGTTGATGAAACTATACACCAAACTCCATGAAGAACTATTGCAATTAGATGCATTAAGCTATAACATTGATTGCACCTTTGTATTTCACCTTTGCAACAATGATAGATTTATTTTTGCTAGAAAAACATATAGGGTTGAATCCTAGGTTGAGAACATGTATTACATTATGGTAGAAGGGGAACAAAGGGAACATGTAAGACATTTTTGAAAACATCCATTATCCAGATCCACTCTTCCTTGTCTACATAATTTCATAGGATTGCCATCTCCCATTAAAATTGGAGGATCACTACAAGGTTCCAAAGAAGAGAAAAAAAACTTGTGAAGTAGCCATAAGATGTGAGGATCTAAATTATGAAATCCATGTATTAAATGAGGAAGGAAAAGAAAAAACAAATCATGGGATTTGCCTTCATCTTCTAGTAGCTTATTTCTAGAATTTTTCTAGGCAGTTTTTGGAATGCAATATTACAATATTATTTCATTGAATATATTGTTTCATTAGATCAATAATCCTCTTCATGCATGAAATTCTAGATGGTATCATTTCTTGCAATATTTGCATTTGTATTTCGCCCCCATTGATTTTCTTCTTTTGGAGTTACAAGACTCCTTAGTGGATTTAGGTTTATTCCTTGATCAAGTTCATTTTTATTGCCTTTATTGTTTATCTTGGTACATTCATATCTTACAAGTGAATGAGCTTTGGAATTATAGAGAGGACGCATTATTATGAGCTTATCTTGATCTTATATGGGTGATTCAATGAATGCATCTATAAGAGGAATTTTCTAAGTTTCTCCCATTATTAGCTTAGAAGTATTAAAGGAAGAAATGAGGATAAAGTACTCAAGACCCAACTTCAAGAGAATAACGAGGATTAGATGTTCCTCTTTCTTATCTATTCCACATGCCATGATTTATGGAATAAATATTTGAACTTTGTGAATAATTATTGTAGGTTATTGTGAAAGCTTTAGCTCAATGAGATTAACTCGTTCTCCAGTTGGTGTACATGTAGTTCATGATATTTCTCAAATAGATCCTTCAATGTGGTCCAATCTGTGTTTGGAGTGGAATAAAATTCTATGTCGGAGAATAAATTTATAAATATTAACAATCATAACAACCTAAATGTTTCTTCCATCATATTAACATACTTTTCTTTCTGAAATGCAAAATTAGGCTATGGTTCAATTCCCATTGTATTCCTATAGTGCCCTTTGATTCTGAGTAGAAGGAAATTTTTCTTCTTCCATTCAAAATAAATGAATAGTATGAGGATTACTAATGAGGGAAGATTATTCTTTATGTTCAATTCAATCATTTTTCACATAGAAATAAAATTATGTGTTTATTCTTACAAGCTCCTCTTGTGTTATGATACCATGTAAAATTGTTGGATAACCTAAATACGAAAATCTAGTTGCATGGAATAGACAACAATCTGTAGGTTTGAGACCAAAATAATGAAGAGAGAAAGAGAGAATTTGAATTTCTTCAAAGAATAAATGAATTACATATAAATAATATTCTCCATGAGAGAGCTAATGTGCACTAGGTTGGGCTTCTAGCACATGCACATAGGTAGTCACTAGCAAGCAACCCCTTAGTCTTAGTTAACTAGCTATGCTATGGAGTTAGTCCTTAGTAAAATAGCCATGCACAAGTGAAAGAGTCATGCATGCTCATGAATACATACTAGGCCTCAATTAAGTAGCCATGTAGAAGTGAAGAACACATGCATGCATTACAATTCCACATGCACGCATAACCATGAATGAGTGGAGTGATGAGCTAGTGGTGCATGCAAAATTGCACTTCACTTGAGTAACTAAAGTGAAACCAATGCATAACTCAAGGAGAAGTGTGCACTTATCTAGGAGGAGAATATTCTCACCCAGGGAGGAATATCTAAGACCAAATGTGCTCTCTACCCATGAACTATAGAAATTATGAAAATGTGAACTAGGTAAATATGTATGTACACTAAGAATCGGATGAAAAAAAAGGACAAGTAAATAAATTCAACAAAAAATGCAGAATCGATCAAGAAAACAGCACCAACTACAATATGAGAATCAACAATGTCAAGTAGACTAACCACCATAAGGAAATTGAATGCGCTAACAAAATCAACTTGACCAAGAGAGTTGACCATGTGAAAAAAAGACCAACTGGATCACAAAGCACATGCATAAAGTCACAGTAATTTGAGCTTATGAATTCCACATAAGATTATGCGAAAAAAATCCAGTAACATTTCCCATTGGATTCCAAACTCACTAAACCTCGTGATCGTACACTGCATGGCTCGATGTTGCACTGAATTTTCTGTTCTTATTAATATAACATGGACCTCAAAACTTTTATTCATTACTTATAGAAGAATCAAACGAATCAACAGAACTAACCAAGGAAAACTAGTTGACTAAGTAAATCCATTCATTTGACAAATAGAATTGGTTAGAGAAAATAAATTGTTCGTGTCAAAATATTTGACTAGTTGAATATAATTGACCACGTTTAATGAATTGAATGAGGAATAAATATTGAATGCATGGATGAAACTAACCACATTAAATAACCCAACTTGGATTATTAAATACTAATTAATCTAGTCAACAAACAAGTTCCTATCAGCCCCACACATTACTTGCAAGAAGTGAATTTAATGGATGCGATAAATGTGAAATGATTTCAACAAGACACTTTCACACATTATTATTTCTCACCCCACCAAGAAATTTCCATAAATAGAGATACACAACATGGCAAAGAGACAACTTATGCATCCTTAAAGACATTTGTCAATAACTGCAACCATTAAAATTTGAAAAGTAGAACCAAGGAGCATCCTAACTTTGACCAACCCAATCACTTAATAGTCAATACAATAATATCAAGGAAGAGCGAACAATTGCACACAAGTGAAAACATTATTGAGCCTCAGATTAAGACCAAATTTGATAAAACAACTATAATCAAGCTAGAAAAAATGCATGAAAAACATCTGACAATCTAAGATGGATGAATTTTTTTGGGAAAATAAATGGGAAAATTTTATGAGTTTGGGATTGGTTGCAAGTAGATGGAATAAGGAAACTCTTGTTCTAAAAAAATCCCATATTGAAATTTAAATAAGCACTCCATGGGTAGCCGACTTCTAAGGATGGAAGGGAGAAGTTATTGCATTTATCATTAGTTAATATTATGAAGGAATATTATGGCTAGATCAATTGTTGCATATTACAGGTGGACTGATACAAAAAATAACTAGACTACCACACATAAAAAGAATTAATTACCAAAGACAATAGACCCCAATTCATAAGAAATTCACTAGGTCAATTAAAGCAAAGAACTCAAAGGGATTGATCATAATTCAAGTCAAGGAACAACATGTCTAATGGGCATGCATAATTATTTCCTTATGCCTTACACTGACTAATAGGGTGTTAGATGTGAAACTCAACATGTTGGAAGCTATAGGGTAGATTAAAAAATGGAAAGGTATTCAACTAGGCTAAGCACTTGGTTAATATTTTCATAACCAAATATCAAGAATTCCAAAATTTATGGAAATAAATTTTCTTCCCATCACTACTTATATGGATAGTTGTGAATCAAGTTAGTCTGGTTGGTGAAATTATATTTACAAAAATGATTTTTCCAACTATGTTCAACTTTTAATATTTTGAAAAGATCTAGAAAGGGAAAAGTGGCCTATTGGTCAACCAAATGTTCAAAGAATGGGTCACCAATTTGGAAAATGCTTCATATAAATTCAGATTTGCATTAAATGTTTGTCATTCTTGGCCTGAGGGGATTGAACCAGGTTCGATCTATAATGGGCACCAACAAAACCCTTGATCACTGACCCTTTTGGCAACGACCTGCAAGCAGATCGCAGTCTCACCCAAAGTGACTATGGGTGGTTGCAGAACCATGTTTCTATAGCCTTAAGGTACCGCGCGATGTGGTATTATTATGTTTACTACTTCACAACTTTACAAGTTACTTCGCCACATTCAGAAATATATCATATAATATCACAAACTAACACTGCACGATCATAACATGCAACTGTATTAACTAATTCACAATAGCAGATATTAATAAAATAGGTATATAAAACACATAAGAACACATAATATCATCCCAAAACTTCTTCTTTATTATGATGGATCTTTGATTACAATCAACTCTTCAACCTATGCACATAGTTGTAGGTGGCCTGTGCACTAAGCTGCAGACTCTTCCAAGGTCTCTGCATTCTCAGTTGCAAAGCATTTCCTTTGCTACAAACATATTACAAATAATTTCCCTTAACCATCTATCATATCATGATTCATTTCTTCTTAACATAGAATTGCATCCCTTTATATATTATTACATTAATAAAATACCATGGTCCAAATACCATGGGCTCCACAAAACAAGTAAATATAACGTGAAACCCATTAAAAAAAGGAGGGGCTTCGACCCACCCTGAAGCCCCTATGATACTACACAGTATATCTAAAATTATTTCTTGTGTGGTCCACCTCGCACTCCACTTATCAAAATCTGGAGTCTTAGCCAAAATCTAGGCCAAGTTGGGTTGCACCCAAGAGGCCCCTAACACTCACATGTGACTCATCCTGAGTCACTCAGCTACTTTGACTTTGATTTTTGATGTGATGTTGTTGTAGGTGACGTTGTACTGTTGCATTATCTTTGTTTCCTGCTTCTCTTCACTACACACTTATTCCAATAATGCCTCTGTGATTGGTCCTACAATCTTCTGCAACACTTCTCCTTCCCTTTGTCGAAGTTCATGGAGCTTCCCATCCACTTCCTGAGATATATGGAGAGCCTCATCCTGCCATTGTTGAGTTCTCTCCGTCAAAACCTACTCCCATTTCCTCAATTCTTCTATTTTCTTCTAAAGGATCTTTCCTTCACTAATTCTGGCAAGCTTTTGCAAGACTGGCAAGGTCTTCGTAGTTGTTCGAATTTCCTCCAACTGCTTCTGCTTCTGTTGGATGTCTTCTTCTATCTTATGTACATTTGGATCTTCCCTTAGCAAATTCCAAATATGCAAAGTGTCATCCAACAATTTTCCACATTCTTCCATTGTCACGGAGATGCCTGTCACTACAGCCTTTAGGTCAATCTCCCTTTGTTCTCAAACTTCTGGTGGCGTGGTTGGCTGTAGCTTCATTTGCAGCTCATTGATTTTTAGCTTGTACTCAAACTATACATCTCTGACCTTCTTTTTGGATTCCTTGACTGAAAGGCCAAGCTTCACTACCTTATCTTCAATTGACTCCTCCTCGCAGACATCCATGTCTGGAACTTCTCTGCATGTGGCTTCGACCACTTTTTTAAACTTTTGATGATGTTGTTCGACCTGATCCTTTTATTTAATGGCATGGTCGAGATGTTTCTTCAATGAAGCTCGCTCCTATTCTACTTGAATGTTAAACTTTGAGGTGTGCTTTTCTCACTGCTTCAACTCATTTATGATTCCTTGATGCAAGTCATGCAATACCGAAATTGGCAACACGACAATGTTCATATTTACATGGTCCCAAGATTTCACATACTTCTTTAGTTCGACAGATTCAAATTACAGAGCTTCAACAGGTATCTGCATTATCCTCATCCAAAATTTTATTTCTATTAATCTTTCTGGTTGAATCCCTTGGCCTATATGCACTGGTTTTCTGGTTGTCTGCACCAATATCTTTAACTCGATGATTCTCTCCTCGACGCCTATTAGGAGCGTCTCGTATCGAACTTCTATATTGTTCCATGACTCTATTTTTACCTCCTGAATCTTCTCCCCATTCTCGTCTAAGTCCCCATCAGTAAGGGAGAGTGGCATTACGTCTTTGGACTTATCTACCATCTGCTTCTTTTTGCTCCTTGGGGAAGTTTCATTGTGTATATTCCTCTTTCCTTTGTCTGTCTTTTTCTTCTCATTATTATGCTTATTTCCTCCAGTAGTATCCTACTCTTCCCTCATCGTGTTCCTGCTCCTGGTCTTTCTCTTGCTCATCCTTGTCCTTACCTTTTCCTCTCGCCCCTCCATGCTCTGACATTTCCTCATATTTGTGATTACCTTCTTCCTTTTCCTCTAGTGTAGTCATCCATTCTGCATGCCACTGTTGTATTAGTGTAGAAATATCATCTTATGTGACTAAGTATGGCAGGGGATGTCACGTCTTCATTGTATCTATTCTAGCCTACACATATCCTCTGTGAAAATCGACCTTGCACTTCAAAACAACATTATATTACTCATACAAGCTCGGTGAGAGACGAGGATGTTGTTTCACCAGCATCTGCAAATCCATGTGAGATAAGACAAAAAATATCATTTTCTCCTCTACTCGCGATGTCTGATTGGTAAACTAGAGCGAGGCATATCGCGCGACGTCACACACATCTGCTTCTACCGGAGGAAACTATGAATACTCTGACTCTTTACATGGAAATAGTGTTATAATTAGAATCAACCATGCATAATGAAAGGTTGTTCCTTTCTCCTAGACTTCGTGACAGTCATCCAAAAATCCTTGCATAGATATTTGACCTAGTTGTAGTGAACCTTGTTTTTGCACTGCGCTTCTAAGGAAACTACTGTTGTAGGAACTTCATTAGCTCAACACTTCCTCATAATTTTCCTGGCCAATATGTGTGTGGTGAATCAAACTCCATGGTAACTGATTGTATCAATGTCATATATTTGCCTTCCTCTCACCAATCCAAACTTCTCCTTCATGTTTTAAGCTATTGTTTTGTCCTGGTCTTTTCCTATAAACTCTTTTGCAGGTTCCCGTATTTTATATGACAACCTCATAATCATCCATATCAGCATTTCATCAATTGGACCCTCTTTCCCATCCAAAGGCATCCTTCATGCACTAACATGAGCAACTGTCTCACAAAGGCTACGTTTGGTGTAATTCTTCCAAAGTCCGGCACATTGAGCATGTTCAGTAATCCAGACCACTCCAACCCCTTTTCCCACTGATGCGGGTCCAATTGGACCCTCTTTCCCATCCAAAGGCATCCTTCATGCACCAACATGAGCAACTGTCTCACAAAGGCTACGTTTGGTGTAATTCTTCCAAAGTCCGGCACATTGAGCATGTTCAGTAATCCAGACCACTCCAACCCCTTTGCCCACTGATGCGGGTCCAACGTTGTCACACCACTCTTTGGATAGTGGACTTGCTTTAGATATCTTCCTGGTGCGAACTACAGGTTTTTTTCTATCATTGAAGCTAGAATTTGCGAACTTCAATTGTGGGCTTTTTACAAGAAATTCTCCCTCAAATGATACTTTCTCTGGCAGCAGCGGTGTAAAGGTGCCACAGTTTGCATCCTTCGAATCCTTAACAAGTTTTTCATTGGTGTTATCCTCGTGTATTCTACAAAGTTCACTAGATGACTATGTATCTTCTACAAGCAGCTAAAGATAGCATTATTTTCCTATCAGCTATCTTTAGAAATCTCACTGCCTTCATTATCCTCAATAAACCTTTTTCACTATAGTTCATCTCTGCCCTTTCAAAAATTGCCTTCATACTCTTTAAAGATTTACTCTGGGCTTATTTCTCCCATTTTCACTCTCCCTCCTTAACTAAACTCTCATTCACTCACTCCCTCCTCTAAAAACCCATTTTCCCCTCTCAAAACCCTTCAAAACCCTCACCTACATCATTTTCCTCCTTTTAGCACTAAAACAATGTAAAAATGCCTTTTTACATTGTTTTTAAATAAAAATTAACCTTTTCGGGACCCTTTTTGTTTTATATTATAAAGCTCCATTTTTTAATATAAAGCCCAACTTTATGTTTTAACTCGAGCACCTTTTTATTTTAAACCCTCTCGCCCATATAACCATTACCCCGCCTATTGTATAGCCCCCGATTTAACGTTTTTTAAGCCCCCTGCACCTTATTCAAAACCCCTCATAAACTTTCCTTTTACCTATTAAAAGGCGCATTCATTGGTTATTGAACCCTTGGGCCCTGCTTTCCATTTGAACCCTGCGCCCATTCATACTCTTCCACCTATCCTCGGGCTCCACCTTTGAACTTGCCCGCCACTCCCAAAGCTTGCGATCACTGTTGATCTCATTCCCCGAGATCCAACGGTTGATTGCTCTCATTGCAAATAAAATGGCGCGAGGGTTAAACAAACTCTGACCGCACGAAATGGGTGGTTTTTACCCACCATGCGACATTCACTGTGTGGAATCGTATGCCTTCGCCAAAACCGTTATCGCCTCCCCGATCATGCAAAAACCGCCTTTCCTTCTCCCGAAAACCACCTAACCATTTCCCGCTAAAATCTAATATCGCCCTCCATTTCAAATGATCCAAAGCCCTGTGGCTCTGCGATGAAGCCCCGATCCACCATTCTCCACCCTGTAAAACCTGAAAAACCCCAATAAACGCAGAAAAAACCCTTCGAACGCAGGTTTTAAAGCTCATGGTTGTTTTATGTGTAGCTTTAATGACAGAAGCACAAGAAATGCATTCCAAGGGTCCGAAAAATGTTTCAATGAGTGATTTGGATGATGATCCGAAGAAATTGTTCCATTAAAGGGACTAGGGGTGAAATTCAAACTTAATCACCGATGAATCATGATCTTCGGTGGTTAACAAAACCCTCCAACGACAAAAGAATGCATTCCTGCACCAAAAACATAGACAGAGGCAGTCACAGGAAGATAAAACAATTAAGAGTGAAGGTTAGAAGGTTAATCACAGGACAAATTGCAAATAAAAAGGTTAGCCACAAAACATAGATTAAAGATAACAAGGACAAAAGATCAAAGATTTAAATGATAAAGTCAAAGGTTAAAAAGCATAATCAAAGAAAAAGATATTGAGATAGTTTAAAAGGAAAATCCATATTTTAAAGGCCTAAAACAGATTTTTTAAGGATAAACAGAGGCAGATCTACCCAGAAACAAATTCGAAGGATCAAATCCACAACATTTACTTCTTCAGAAAGATATTTTTCCACCTACAACATGTTTTATTTCAATAAAGCATCAAAAAATTATTACAAACAGTTAGAGATATTTTTCATCAACCCAACAGTTATTGTAAAGTTATTGAAAAAGCCTTAAAGTCAAACATTTCCAAAAATTAACTTAGAAGTTCAGTTAGGAGTTACTATTTTAGAGAAACACTTTCAGATATTTTTTCCTTCGGCCTTTCACGGTCTCAAAGGTCAAAAAATCATTAACTTTGTAATAAATGACACCTGAAACCCTAGCTTAAGTATCACCACCTCATTTGCAGATAAATACTGCATGTAAGCTTCATTTTTAGTGTTGGTTAGTTGGTGGTTATTTGACTGATTTCTGTTGCTGATCTAGTTGAGGATTGCTAGGCTGGATTTGAGAATGCTTTGAGTTGTAGAGAGCTACTGTACATGGAGTAATGAAACTGTTTTGATCCTCAGTATTACAAGCATGTTCACAGGGTTCTTCAGCTATGTTAATGGTGAAGTTTTCCTTCTTTGTCATTTTTTTTCTTCTGTTTTCCATTCTGTCCAGATTTCTCTGATAAAATAACATAAATTTTAGAGTAGGACATGCTGTCTTGATACCCTATCTCTGTCTTCCATCATTATCTTGATGTTTTCCTCTTCAAGGTTTGACTGGAGAATTCTTAATTTCTCTCTAGTTCCATCTAGATTTTTGTCTTAGGAATGATTTAATAGAGTAAAACCAAATAATTATATGGTAAGCCCTGTCCTTTGGTGTAGCTTGAAATATTTTTTTTTAAGGTCTTTCTTTGAAGTATACTTAGTAGAGTCTAAACTAGCGAAGTCTATGGTATGCCCTGTCCTCTAGTCTGCCTCAAAATGTTTCTTTGAAGGTATTTTCAGTGTTGAGTTAAAGAAGATAGGTTTATCTTGATATTTAGCTGCTCTCACTGGCATCTTAAATTTTTTCTTTGTCTGAAAGAAATTATAGGAGTGTTGGATTGTTGTCTTAAAGGTTTTCTTCTTAAAGTCCGGCCAAATAAGTCTATGGTATTCCCTGTCCTTTGGTTTGCCTCAAACAGTTACCTGAAAGGCTTTTCTTTTTAAAGTAGAACTAGAATATTCTTAACTGACTATAGTTTTGCTGCCTTCACAACTTATTATTGTTTCATATCACAATCTAATTTAAGATATCCACTTGATATAGTTAGCTTTCCCTATGAAAACCCTTGCATATTTGATGAAAAATTAAATCCTTTTATGACTCCATAGCCCAATGGATTATTGTTTCCTTATGGTCTATCTATTTAGCTAAAACATTCCCTCAATAAATCACACCACAGATATGTCAACCTATCAATTAATCAGCCAAAACAAACAAGTCCTTAGAACTTCATAACTAGCCTAATATCATAAACAAAATCATAAAGATATATCATTTGAAAACACTTATATAGAGAGATCCCTCTCTGAATCCAGGAAGGCTAGGTCCTAGGATTTCAAACTGGTTCTGATGTGGCCCCTGCAGTGTTTGTTCTTGCCAATCTTGAAAATCACAGGGAGCTAACATAGTGGCAACTTTACTGGGGAATACTGAGTAACAAACAACCTTAAAACTAAGAAAAACCCATTTTAAACTTATATGAATCCATTTTTAGCCAATAATGCTTCCTGGTTGCTGATAGTGGACAACATTCAACCATAAAACAAGTAAAAACACTCCACCTGGTGACTCCATTGGTTTTCAGTAGGCCTGCTAACTCCATCGGTTTTTCATAGACTCCACTGGGAAACTTATTTTATCATCAAAACATCAAAAGAACCTAGTTAAGAATACTTTGTGGATTAAGTATTTCTTCCACAGTTTGGTTTGTGTCTTAATATTGTTATACTTTTCCAACCTTTCTGGTTATTGCGTCCAAAGTTATGGCTTCTAGAAGAATCCATACCACATCCCATCCTGACCCAAATCCTCCTGCAATAGTTAGCAATCCTGAAATCATCCTTAGGAAGTATCCTAGATCCAAAAGTTTAACTTTTTGCAAACCTATCCACAAAGCAGGTTCCCTACTTGAAAACCTCAAAGACTTGCATAATATCCCATTTGATTCAACCCTAGAACAAAGGTTGTCTATGAATAGGTCTCAAAGTTGGATAACCTAGATAGTTTTAGATTCATCCACCTTACAAAAAAAATCTGGTGTACTAACTTCATCCTCCACTATTCACCTTCATCCATTTAACCCTGTGCCTCCTTTTGTAAACCCTTCACTTGTAAACCATCCACTTGTTAACCGTCCACTATTTTCACAACTACATATCATGGCAACATGGTATGCTCCCTTAGTCCTTCCTTTACCTTTAGTTGTCTTAGCACAGGACTACCCATCCAAGATTCCTTTATATGATTCTAGTAGTTCTACTACTTCTCAACAACATATGAACATAATGAATGACTACTTTGGCAGGCAAGAAATAGAGGATGAAACTGTCAGACATAGAATGTTTGCTCAATTCATAGGGGAAGAAGCAAGAAAATGGTTTAAAGGATTAAACCCTAACAGTATAAATTACCTTCTGGATTTTCATCAACTATTCTTAAACAAATGGGAAGTCAAGAAAAATCTTCTTCAAACACTGTCAGAATATGATAACCTTAAGAGAAATGTTGGAGAGAGTGTCCAAGACTACTGCACTAGGTTCAGTAGTGTATATAATGCACTCCCTCCCAACATGAAACCCCCACAAGGCCTAGCCCTAGTAAAATTTTAAGATGGATTGGATCCGGACATATCTTATCAGTAAAGAGAAAGAGACCCCCTCACCTTAGAATACATGCAAACGGGAGCAGTAAGTATGGAAGCCAACCTAAATGCTAAAAGAGCTAGATTGAGAGTAGAGAAGAAGGTTACATACAAAGAGGAAGCTGGACACTCCACATATGATGCTAAAATTGACAGCCTAGTTAGGACAATAGAGAGGATGATGGAGAGAGTAAACATGAATGAGAGAGCTTACCCTACAGAGAACCACACAACTCCTCAAAACATAAATCAAAATCAGAACCAAAATTAGAAATTCAGAAGAAATCCCCCTCAAATTAGACAAAGAGGTCCTGATCAGCGAATCAGACCTCCTTTCCAAGAAAACTATGTTGATGAGGATGAGGTAATAATTGAAGAAATAGAGGAAAACCACATAAATTTAATAGGAGTAAACAATGAGGATATTATTTTCCTCACTCAGGAAGAACAAGGCATGTTTGCACCATATGAAGAATAAATCCTAGAATCTGAAGACCACAAACAAGGCTTCAAAAATGCTATAATGAAAGTACACAGACAATATGATCTTAGAAGCAAGAAAATCCAAGACACTCCAAAAAAAAAGACGTATGAAATTTCTTCTAAAAAGAACTCTGAAATTTTTTCTAAAAAGACAGTAGAAAATACTAACATAGTGGCTGAAAGTTCTGATAGAAATAAAAACAAAAATATCCAACCTAATCCAAAACACAATGGTGACCAAAGTAGTACTAGCAAGAGAGATAGTGCTCCTAATAAAACTATTTTAACTGTTCTTCCTAATAAAAACCATCAAGCTAAAATCACTATGAAAACAGTGACTAAAAAGGCCGATTTAAACATTTAAAAAACTCAGACACCTTTCAGTATAGAGAATGAAATTTCCAAGATTAAAATCTTTATTCCTCGTACTGAAGTATTCACTCAAGATGTATATAGATCTCAACTTTTGAAAGCTTTAAACATAGGAGAAAATGTTGATTTCGTTAATTTAAATGATGACAAACCTGGACTTCTGTTTGGACCAGAAGCAGAAGGAAATTTTCAAGAGGGAGGTGTTCCTCCATTTTATTTCAGTTTAAACATCCATGATAAAATTATCCACAATGCCATGTTAGACTCCGGTGCTTCACACAACCTTATGCCAAAAGTAGTGTTGGAAAGAAGAGGCATTCAAATAACTAAACCATACAAATATTTATACTCTTTTGATTCCAGTAAAGTTAAATGTCTAGGCCTAATTAAATATCTATGTGTCAAATTAGCGCAAATACCAGTCAAGAGCCTAGTAATGGCTGATATACCTCCAAAATATGGCATGCTCCTTTCAAGATCACGGGGTGCTAAAATCTAAGGTACCCTACAAATGGAAATGACTTATGCAACCATCTCTGTCTTTAGTCAACCAAGAAGACTATATAGGGAAAATCATATGAAATACATGGACAGAAGTCAAGAAAAGCCAGATAAATCCCCTCTTTATTCTATCCATACAGATCTTGATTCATTTATCTTTTACAATGATGAAAATTCTAATGAGAAAATAGAAAGAAATGAAGAAATAATTGTAGAAGAAGAGGAAAAAGAGGAGGAACAATCAAAGTATTTTTCCCAAACAGAATATTACAGAAAACATAGTGGAGATCATGGTGAAAAAATAAACCATCAACATAGGGCTGACCATGAAGAACAAATAAAAAACGTTCAACATAGTGAAAACCACTGGGGACAAAACAATGACAAACATAGTGCAGACCCTAAAGAATAGCATAGTGAACAACACAGTGGCAGCCACTATAAACAACATGATGAGGACCATAATGACCAACGTAATGACAAATATGAAATTGAACCTCTTTGGAATATGAATTTTGATGGTTCTTGTAGAAAAACTAGTGCAGGAACAGGAATATGGGTGCATAATACAGAGAACAATCATGCAGAAGGTCACGCATATAAGCTAAATTTCTGATGCATGAATAACATATCAGAATATGAGGCACTCCTCTTAGGACTACAATTACGGAAGAAATTAGGAGCCAAGAGGATAAATATCCATGGAGATTCGGAGTTAGTAATTAGGAAGACTAATGGAGAGTATACAGCCAAACATCCAAGATTAAAAACCTATATAGATGATGCTATTAACCTCTTGAAAACATTAATAGAATATGAGCCTACCTTTGTCCCTAGAAACCAAAACATTCTTTCCAATGGTATAGCATTTGTAGCTAGCACATGTTAAAAACATTATCAGAGAAAACAATAGACAGTCCAAGTCAAATATAGACCAGCAGTCCTAGACAACATAAAATATTGGCAAGTTTTTTAAGGAGATAAACAGATAGAGGATTTCCTGCAGTCTACAAATGAGTTTGAAATGCAAAATTCATACTCATAGTATGAAGAAGACTGCCCCTATTGAGGAACAACCTTAGAAAGAACAACCTCCTGACACTGTTGATATAAATCTGTTAACAAAAGAACACACACCTAAAACAGAATTGTGCACTAATTTAGAAAAAGAAGACTTTTAAGCGCTGCAATCTAATACTGATAACTTGCCAAAGGGATTGGTGCCTCTAGAATAACTTTTTGACTTTAATGATTTTTATAAGAGGCCAAATATGGAACCCGCTAAAACTAAAATAGAAGAGTGCAATATAGGCAGTGAACAAAAACCCAAAACGATAAAATTGTTTAAAACACTACCAGCTCATATAAAACAGAAATATCTTGAGCTTTTAAATGAATTTACTGATGTTTTTTCTTGGAGTTATGAAGATTTAAAATCATATTATATAGAGATAATTAAGCATAAGATACCTCTCAAGGAAAACCATAATCCCTTTAAACAAAAATTTCTTAGAATAAACCTTGTGCAACTACCACTAGTTGAGAAAGAAATTAAGAAAATATATGATGCTGGAATAATAGTCCCTCTGAGATACTCAGAATGGGTTTCAAATCTTGTATCAGTGAGGAAGAAAACATGAGAAATTATGCTATGCATACACTTCAGAAATTTAAACAAAGCCTCTTAAAAGGACAAATACCCTTTACCAAAAATGGATCACATCTTACAAAGGGTAGTTGGTTCTAAAATAATTTATTTTCTAGATGGCTTTTTAGGATACAATCAAGTGTTGGTACACCCAAATGATCAAAACAAGACAACTTTCACTACACCTTGGGGCACTTTCATGTATGTGAAAATTCCTTTTCGGTTGATGAATGTTGGTGCCACCTTCCAAAGAGCCATGGACATTGCTTTCTCAGAAGAGATAGGCTACTTCATTGTGATTTACCTTGATGACATCACAATCTATTCTAAAATAGATGAAGAACACCTAGCTCACTTAAGGAAAGTCTTTGAAAAATGTAGAAAGTATGGTTTGTCTGTGAGTCCTAAGAAAACTCTGTTTGGCCTTCAAGAAGGTAAGATTTTGGGCCATATCATATCTGAAATGTTGGGAAAAATACTGAGAGGGGGGGGTGAATCAGTATTTACTGCATATTCAAAAAATTTTACTTTTTCACTCTCTAAAACCCATACGCTACTTTCCTTTAGTAAACTCGCGTATACACGCGGATATCCTCCATACAACTCGCGTATTAGCAGAGATCTAATTATGCCATTAATTCTTCACTTATATCATTCCATCATTCATTCATTAGATGTTCTATAAACAATAAACATGAGCAGTACGAACAGAATAAACCATCACACATAAGCATCACACATGAACACCAGGATTTTAGGTGGAAACCCAAGTCGGGAGAAAACCACCGCTGCAGTTGCTCAACCTTCAATATTTTATTATAGAGAAAACATCTTACGACATGTGTGCTGGCGCACTCCTACCGGCCTGCGAGCACCCACTGCGCTCGTTTTACCGGCCTCTCCCTCGAGAGCTCCAACCCCACGACTCGTTTACCGGCCTCTCTTGGAAGGGAGCTCCAAGCCCCTGACTCGTTTACCAGCCTCTCCTGGAAGGGAGCTACGACCCCCTGATCTCGTTTACCAGCCTCACCTGGAAGGGAGCTACAACCCCTGACTGAAGGCTACAACCCTCAGCACCTCTATGGACCACGTTTCATCAATTTTCATACTGGATCCAAAGCTTCCTTTAGGACATAACTTGCAGGCCACATTTCATCATATTTTTAGACTGGACCCACTCCATACTTTTAAGCACAGTCAACCATGAAACAGATACATATAACTCACTGAAAGATATCAGTAAACTAGCATAACAGATCAGACATTTCTTACCACAGCCTTTAGCAAACCCTAGTTTTCATACGCGCTTTCCTTTCTCTGATGTCGTGTATATACGCGCTTCTGTTCACATAAACCAGCGTATGCTTCTGTACATATTATAGAGCTAATTTTATTGCGCATACACGCTTTCTCTTCATCGAAGCCGCGTATATACGCGCTTCCTCTTTGGTGAACTAGCGTATGGTTCTTCAGACTTTTATGTCATTGCAATTCTTCACAACAGATACATCACTTCAGATTTTACCCTTTACCTCAGACAAATGTTCGCCTCATCACAGATCTAATCATTTCATAAACATATCTAGCAAATATTTCAAATCTAGATCCCCTTCTTCATCATTGGTGCATCATACATTCAGATCTATCATTCAACTGTAACCCTTTCCATTCGGATATCCCTCGGAAAAGTATTCATCCAAGCTCGGACATCTTGCCCCCACATATGATTTGAGCAGTAGATTTCTTCACTCCTTATAGGTTTACCCTTTTCAATACCATGAGCCAAAACCACATTACTTCGATGCTACTCTTTGGGCCAGGGTCATTTGATTTCTTCATTACCCAATACAATGGATCAATACCATGAGTGGTTACCTAGTTTTGCACTTTATGGCGCTTTTGCCCATGCGCGACTTGGCACGTTGTTTTCCACGCGTGCATACGCGACCACACTAGACATATCCGCGTATGCCTTGAGACATACTCTTTTCATCATACTTTGAACACTTTCTGAATTCCTTTCTTCATTGCCTTCTGTACATACTGTAGATACATCATATTTACTTCATCAAGAACATATTGTATCAAGCACAACTTCATCAAGTAAGTTGCCATATTCTTCATCAAGTGGGTTGCCATTCAATGACAACACTCAGCATCATATTGCTAACTAACATCATTTCACATCAGATTTACATCATTTACCAAGTTCATCAAGTCAAGAATAACTTCATCAGGTGGATTTCCATCAAGGACAACAAAAGTCAACAATCTCATGGCTTCATCTTCATTCAGTGGGTTGCCATCAAGGACAACACTCTGCATCATATTGCCAACAATCTCCCCCTTTGGACTTGATGGCAACCACGATGGTGTTTAGTTATCACAACAGATAGGTACATTAAGAATACAATGACACCATGTCACTCTCCC
Source organism: Pinus albicaulis (assembly GCA_034641835.2). Taxonomy (NCBI): domain Eukaryota; kingdom Viridiplantae; phylum Streptophyta; class Pinopsida; order Pinales; family Pinaceae; genus Pinus; species Pinus albicaulis. The sequence goes on from CM076573.1 coordinate 835,830,088, forward strand.
CATTTTTGACACCATTCTTTCTCTTCATTCAAACACCATGTCACTCTCCCCCTTTGACATCAAGGGCAAAGGGCGGATCGAAACCAACACTCTCTCCCCCTGTTCTCCTTATGTAGAAGAAGTGTTATGCAGATCTGATGTATACTAAAGTGACCAAGCTCCCCCTGAGTTCATGCTGAATCTTCAAACATATTTTTCAATGAAGTACATGACTATATGAACTTCCTATCACCAAAGACTCATACTTACATCAAATATCCAACCAAGTGGATTTACATATGAGACTCAAATACCGAACCAAGTGGGTTTACACATTTCAATTCAACTACCCAACCAAGTGGGTTTACAAAATTTGACTCAGCTACCCAACCAAGTGGGTTTACAAATTTATCAAGTCCTTACATGACTGAATATTACAATTTTACATCATGGATCTCTACATGGCCTTTTCATCAAACTACAAATATAACTTTAAGACCAACACCAGAAAGTCCTCAAGAAAGAGAACATATTTTAGAACCATCATAATGCCAACAATGCATTATACTCAACAAAGCTAATGCTCCCCCTGAATCTGTGCATCCAAGCAACCTTTCCATATGACTAAGGCTCCCCCTTAGTTTGTGCATCCTGAACACTTTTACCAACAAATCATCAAGGCATCTTTATCAAAACATTTAGAAATAGAATTACGAGAACTGGAACACCACCAGAGATACCAAACAGTATCAGAGATACCAAACAGCACTGCAGCTGTGCTGAAGAGAGCTGACTCCAAACAGAAAATTGTCAGCAATCAGACATACGCAGTTTTCTGTGCATGAACTCGCGTATATACGCGACTGTGTTTCAGTAAATCCGCGTATCCAATGCCATCTTCTAAATTTAAGCAGATTTGTTCTTTTGACTGGCAGAGAACACTCTCAGCTTCTGTCTTAGATACTCGAATGCTTCCCTGGGCAGAGGTTTGGTAAAGATATTAGCAACTTGTTCTTTGGAGGAAACATACTCCAACTTCACCTTTTGCTCAAGAACTTGTTCACGTAAGAAGTGATACTTGATGGGAATGTGCTTGGTCTTTGAATGCATAACAGGATTCTTTGAAATACTGATGGCACTTGTATTGTCACACTTAATGGGGACAGGAGGTGTACATTTGATATGAAAATCTTGTAAGGTTTGCATCATCCAAAGGAGTTGAGTGCAACAAGATGCGGCAGCCACATATTCTGCTTCTGCTGTAGATAAGGCAATAGAATTTTGCTTCTTGCTGAACCAAGATACTAACCAGGGTCCCATATAGAATGCACCACCACTAGTGCTTTTCCGATCATCAACACTTCCAGCCCAATCTGCATCAGTGTAAGCATGAAGAGTAAGATTAGCATTCTTTGGATACCATAGACCAAGGTCTTGAGTTCCTTGAAGATATTTGAAAATTCTTTTAACAGCCTGAAGGTGAGACTCTTTTGGATTATCTTGGAATCGTCCAACAATCCCAACTGCATGCATAATGTCTGGTCTAGTTCCAGTGAGATAAAGTAGACTTCCTATCATTGATCTGTATTCTGGTTGATTCACCGTGGGAGAATCATCATGAGAACTGAGATTGCATCCGGTTATCATTGGCGTACTTACAGGTTTGCATTCTTCCATGCCATACTTCTTCAGAATTTGCTTAACATATTTTGCTTGTGATAGGAATATACCATCTGCAGTTTGATGCACTTGTAAGCCAAGAAAGAATGTTAGTTCTCCAAGTAAGGACATTTCAAATTCTTGCTGCATGACGGAAGCAAATTTTTGACTCAAAGATTCTTCGTTACTCCCAAAAATGATATCATCAACATATACAACCACAATCAATAGTTTATCATTTTCAACTTTTGTGTATAAGTTGCTATCAGCAGACCCCTTTGAAAATCCTTGTTGATGAAGATATTTATCAAGACGATAATACCAAGCCCTTGGAGCTTGTTTGAGACCATATATAGCCTTTTTAAGTCTACAAACAAGATTTGCATCATTTCCCAAAATGAATCCTTCCGGTTGTTCTATATATACTTCTTCTTCTAGATCACCATTAAGAAAGGCAGATTTAACATCCATTTGATAAACTTTGATTTGTTGATAACTTGAAAAGCAAGAAACATTCTTATGGCTTCAAGTCTAGCTACAGGAGCAAAAGTTTCTTCAAAGTCTATACCTTCTTGTTGAGTATACCCTTTGCAAACCAGTCTAGCTTTGTTTCTTACAACATCCCCATTCTCATTTAACTTGTTCTTGAAAATACATTTAGTTCCAATGACATTTTTATCATTTGGTCTTGGTACCAATTCCCAAGTGTCATTCTTTTCATTTTGATCGAGCTCTTCATCCATGGCTTGCTTCCAAAATTCATCTTTGCTAGCTTGATTGACATTGTGTGGTTCAATTGTGGATAGAAGTGCCAGATGACTAGAAGATCCCACCAGAGTTCTCCTCGTTCGTACACCCGATTCCTTGTCTCCCAAAATTTGAGATTTAGGATGATTCTTTTGAACATATCTGGATGGAGCTTTTTCAGATAGATCATTTTCAGGTTCTTCATTGGATCCACTGTTTATATCATTTCTATTTGATGTAGAAGGCCATAAGTCACCATCATCTTCTTTTGTTGTTTGTTTTTCTTCTTTAGGAGCTGCAAGAGACTCATCAATAACAACATCAATACATTCAACAATCTTTCGAAGCCTTTTATTGTAACATTTGTATGCTTTGCTTGTAGATGAGTAACCAAGAAATATCCCTTCATCTGATCTGGGTTCAAACTTGCCAAGCTTTTCATCATTATTTTTGATAAAGCATTTACTTCCAAAAACTCTAAAATGCTTCACAGAGGGAGAACTACCATACCAGAGTTCATATGGAGTTTTGTCACTATTTACCCGAACATGAGCCTTGTTGAGAATATTTGCTACTGTATGTGCTGCTTCTCCCCAGAACATGTCAGGAGTTCCAGAATCATCAAGCATAGCTCTAGCCATTTGTTGAATTGTTCTATTCATTCTTTCTGCTACACCATTTTGTTGTGGAGTGCCTGCTACAGAGAACTGTCTCTTTATGCCATGTTGTTCACAAAATTCAAAGAATTCATTTGATGTATATTCTCCTCCTCGATCAGATCTAAGACACTTGATTTTTAGATCTAATTCATTTTCTACCAATGCTTTGAAGATCTAGAACTTTTCAAACGCTTCATCTTTGTGTTTAATGAACCCGATCCAACACATTCTAGAGTAGTCATCAATAAATAAGATATAGTATTCTTCCCCACGTAGTGACTTTTTCCTCATAGGTTCACATATGTCAGTATGAATGAGTTCAAGAGGCTTACTTGAAGATCCTTCTTTGGCATTAAATCGTACTATGGTCTGCTTACCGAATTGACAAGATTTGCATATGATACTTTCTGGTAGATTAATATTGGGAAGATCACGAATAGCTTGAAATCTACTTGCTTTGTTGATTTGAGAGAAGCTCAGATGCCCCAGCCTTCTATGCCATAGCCAATTTTCTGAAGTCTTTCTCAAGTAACATTGATCTTTGCAGTTCAGTACATACAGGTTGCTTGGATTTCTTTTCCCTTTTATAATAATTTTACCTGTATCAAGATCACGAACCACACACTCTTTTGAACTAAAGACAACTTCAGTTCCTTGATCACACATTTGACTTACACTCAACAGATTATGCCTTAATCCATCCACATACATGACATCATTAGCCTTCACCTTTTCTTTTAGAAACACGGACCCTTTTCCTTTAATTACAGCAGGAGAATCATTTCCAAATGTTACTTTCTTTTCCTTTTCTAGAGCATTATATGAAAGGAGTTTGCTTTTGTCACCTGTCATGTGTCTTGAGCACCCACTATCAATGTACCATTGATTTTCTTCACCTTCTGCAAATAATGCTATCCCACAATTTTCAGCCGGCGGTTCTTTCTTCTTCCACACTTTAGAGCTTGAGGGAACATGTTCTTTAGGCTGGATCTTGTTCCTGCATTCAGATTCTTCATGGCCAAAGTTATTGCAATAAGTACATTCAACTTCACTTTGAAGAGGAGAAAAATTGTTATAGGTATTCTTCTTTGGTTCTGTATCCAACCTTTTCTTTCTTGCTTCTCTTGTCATGATGGTTTTATATGCAACACATTGAACAGCTTTATGACCAAAATTGTGACATGAGAAACATTGTCCATTGAAGTAGAAATTTCTGCGATCATGAAATCTTCTATTTGAATTTACCTGTTGGTTGTAGCCCTTTTGAAAGATCTCCCTGTTACTGTTCCTTGAATTGAGATGATCATGTTTTACATGTAAAGATCCTTTGTTCCTTTGCTGAGTGGCTGAATGAAGTAAACCAGCTGTGGCTGCTTTCAGATAATTTGGTGCTGAAGTATGGGAAGATTCCCTAGTATATCCAAGACCTATTTTTATAAGAGGAGACTGTTGTATCTTGATAATTTCAGCTAAGGTTTCTGAACCTTTAGCAAATCTAAGATTGAGAGTATTCACTTTCTCATTATCTTTCCTTAGACTTACTACTTCACACTCCAATTCCTCAATGCGTTTTTCCTTTGCTTCAAGCTGATTTTCAAGAGTCTCTATGATTATGTTCTTTTCTTCTAGGCTTACTTTGAGTTGATTGTTTTCTTCAAGGAAATCATTGTCTTCCAGAGCATCCACAAAAGTATCCTTTTCTTCTCTAGATTCTTTTGCCATGAGTAGTTTAACATCATGGTCAGAATCTTCTTCATCTTCACTAGACACTTCATCATCATCTTTATTTTCATAATAACTCTTCCTCTTTTCAAATTGTTTCCCTTTTCCACGTTTTTCTCTATATGGACATTTAGCAGCATAGTGGCCAACTTTTCCACACTCAAAACATTTGAAGGGAAGCTTACCTTTGAATCTTCCAGTACCTAGTTGGAGTTTTCTCAAAAAATTTGCTTCTTCTTCTTCGGATATATAGCCAGATTCTTTGACAACTTCCTTTTCTTTTCCTCTTGTAGATACCTTAAAAACAACTTCTCTGATTTGAGAAGAACCTCCTTGTCTCATTTCAAAAGCAGTCAGAATACCATGTAATTGCACAATAGTAAGAGTTTGCAGATCTTGCCTTTCTTCAATAGCTGAAACTTTAGAGTCAAATTTTGAAGTCAAGGATCTTAAGAATTTTTCTACCAGAGTAGTATCAGTTATGGTTTCACCCAAATTTCTCATCCGATTTACAATATCATCTAGACGAAGAAAGAAACTGGCAACACTTTCATCACTATGCATCTTAAAATTTTCATATTCAATTCTGAGAGTTTGGAGTTTTGCATTTTTTACCTTTTTATCTCCTTCATAGCTCAGAATGATTTTGTCCCATATTTCCTTTGTTGAATGTAGCTGCATCACTTTAGCAAATTCTGATTCAGACATGCTTCCTAACAAGACATTTACTGCTTTGGCATTGATTTCATACTTCTTCCTTTCTGCTGCATCAGTAGGAATACTTGCTGGGTATTGATAACCTTCTTCCACGATTGCCCATACATCTGCACCAAGACTTTGCAGATATGTTTTTGTTCGTACCTTCCAGAATATCAGATTGCTTCCATTGAATAGAGGTGGCTTTATAGACATTACTCCTTCTTGACTTCCCATTGCGACGGATCTCCTTCAAGCGATCAAGCTTCTGCAGAAGGACCGGCTCTGATACCAATTGTTGGGAAAAATACTGAGAGGGGGGGGTGAATCAGTATTTACTGCATATTCAAAATTTTTTACTTTTTCACTCTCTAAAACCCATACGCTACTTTCCTTTAGTAAACTCGCGTATACACGCGAATATCCTTCATACAACTTGCGTATTAGCAGAGACAGAATCTAATTATGCCATTAATTCTTCACTTATATCATTCCATCATTCATTCATTAGATGTTCTATAAATAGTAAACATAGGCGATGCGAACGAGTAAAGCCATCACACATAAGCATCACACATGAACACCAAGATTTTAGGTGGGAAACCCAGAGTGGGAAAACCACCGCTGCGATTTGCTCAGCCTTCAATATTTTATTATAGAGAAAACATCTTACAACATATGTCTTGGTACGATTTCCTGCAGCACGCGAGCACCCACTTGCGCTCGGTTTCGGCCTCTCCACGGAAGGGCTCCAACCCCCTGACTCATTTACCAGCCTCTCCTGGAAGGGAGCTACGACCCCCCGATCTCGTTTACCAGCCTCTCCTGGAAGGGAGCTACGACCCCCTGATCTCGTTTACCAGCCTCACCTGGAAGGGAGCTACAACCCCTGACTGAAGGCTACAACCCTCAGCACCTATATGGACCACGTTTCATCAATTTTCATACTGGATCCAAAGCTTCCTTTAGGACATAACTTGAAGGCCACATTTCATCATATTTTCAGACTGGACCCACTCCATACTTTTAAGCACAGTCAACCATGAAACAAATACATATAACTCAATGACAGATATCAGTAAACCAGCAGAACATATCAGAAATTTCTTACCACAGCCTTCAGCAAACCCTAGTTTGCATACGCGCTTTCCTTTCTCTGATGTCGCGTATATACGTGCTTCTGTTCACATAAACCGGCGTATGCTTCTGCACATATTATAGAGCTAATTTTATTGCGCATACGCGCTTTCTCTTCAGCGAAGCTGCGTATATACGCGCTTCCTCTTCGGAGAACTAGCATATGGTTCTTCAGACTTTTATGTCATTGCAATTCTTCACAACAGATACATCACTTCAAATTTTACCCTTTACCTCAGACAGATGTTCGCCTCATCACAGATCTAATCATTCCATAAACAGATCTAGCAAATACAAGTACATTTCAGATCTAGATCCCCTTCTTCATCATTGGTGCATCATACATTCAGATCTATCATTCAACTGTAACCCTTTCCATTCAGATCTACTTCAGAGAGAAGTATTCATTCAAGCTGAGACATCTTGCACCCACCATGATTTGCACAATAATTCCTTTCCTTATATGGGTTTACCCTTTTCAATGCCATGAGCCAAAAAACCACATTGCCAGATGGTATTCTTGGACGGGGTCATTTAGACAAATCATTACCCAATACAATGGGTCAATACCATGGTGGTTACCCCTGGTTTTGCACTTTATGAGCGCTTTTGCCCATACGCGACTTGGCACGTTGTTTCCCGTGTGCATACGCAACTTCTCCTAGGCAAATCAGCGTATGCCTTGAGACATACTCTTTTCATCATAGATCTAGCACATACTGAATTTCTTTCTTTATTCCCTTCTATACTCACTGTAGATACATCAGATTTACTTTATCAAGAACATATTCTATCAAGCACAACTTCATCAAGTAAGTTGCCATCTTCTTCATCAAGTGGGTTGCCATTCAATGACAACACTCAGCATCATATTGCTAACTAACATCATTTCACATCAGATTTACATCATTTACCAAGTTCATCAAGTCAAGAATAACATCATCAGGTGGATTGCCATCAAGGACAACACAAGTCAACAATCTCATGGCTTCATCTTCATTCAGTGGGTTGCCATCAAGGACATTGCTTTCTCAGAAGAGATAGGCTACTTCATTGTGATTTACCTTGATGACATCACAATCTATTCTAAAATAGATGAAGAACACCTAGCTCACTTAAGGAAAGTCTTTGAAAAATGTAGAAAGTATGGTTTGTCTTTGAGTCCCAAGAAAACTCTGTTTGGCCTTCAAGAAGGTAAGATTTTGGGCCATATCATATCTGAAAAAGGGATCAAGATAGACACAAAATAAATTGAAGTAATATTGCAAATCAATCATCCTATAAATGTCAAAGAGCTGCAATCTTTCATTGGAAAGATAAATCTCTTAAGAAGGCTCATACCAAATCTTGCAGAACTCCTAAGAAACATTACAAACATGTTGAAAAGAGAAATAGGAGTCAAATGGGCCATAGAAGCAAGGTAATCCTTTGAACTGGTAAAACAAGCACTCACCCAAACGCCAGTTCTAATTATCCCTGATTTTACCAAAGACTTTCATCTTCTCCTTTTCATTAGAACATACAGTTGTTGCTGCCCTATTACAGAAAAACAAAAAGGGACAGGAATAAACCATTACATTTTTCAGCAAGGCATTAAGAGATGCACCTCTAAAATACTACATAATGGAAAAGAAAGCTGTTGCCTTAATCAAGGCATTGAAATATTTCTGAGTTTACATTTTGCATTCACACATCATTGCATTTGTACCTAATTCAATGGTAAAAGAAATTTTAACACAAGATCCTGATGGGAAAAGGGGTAAGTGGATTGTTGTTATATTATAATATGATTTAGAAATCAAGCCCACTAAACTAATCAAAGGACAATGATTGGCTAAACTCATGGCTAATAAAAACTTTCAAGCACTAGATGTGAATATGATTGATGCATTATATGAACAAGAGGAGTTGGAAACTCCACTTATTGAAGAATAATTTTTGAATTCATCCGGTATGTTGATATTTTATATGTGCTTTTTAATATTAATGTTCCTCCTGGTTTTTCAAAAATAAAGGCTAGATTTTTAAAGTTGAACTACTGCATTGTAAATAAAATTTTATATTGGAAAAATGCTAGTGGTATATTTCTTAAATGTTTTCTTGAGAATGATACAGATAAGATCAAGCATGAGTTTCATGAAGGATAATGTGGAGGCCACCTCTATTGGAAGACTATTGTCAACAAAATCCTTAGATTTGGTTACTATTGGCCCTCCCCATTTCAAGATATCCATAAAATGGTAATTTCCTACCATAAATGCCAGATCTTTGAAGGCAAAAGAAAACTGCTGCCATTACCTTTGCATCCTATCTTTGTTGAAGCTCCTTTCAACAATGGGGCTTTGATTTTATTGGATAAATCCATCCTACCTCATCTGCCCAACACAAGTGGATCCTCACTGAAACAGACTACTTTACCAAATGGATAGAGGCCATCCCTTCTAGAACAACCACAGACTCAGTAATCATCAAATTCCTTGAAAACCATATTTTGTCTAGATTTGGCTATCCTAGAAAGATTAAAACTCACAATGTTGTTGCCTTTAGATCCAAGAAAATGGTGGATTTTTCCAGAAATATTAGATTAAATTGGATCATTATAAAACTTGTTACCCCCAAGGTAATGGGTTGGCAGAATCCTCAAACAAAATTTTGGCGAACATCATTAAAAAGTTGTTGGAAGAAAATAAGAAATCATGGCACAACAAACTGGTACATGAATTATGGGCAGATAGGTTAGAAAATAAAAAAATCAATTGGAATGTCTCCCTATCAACTATTGTATTGAGTAGATGCAATTTTTCCAACAAGTTTAGGAGTGCCAGTCATGAAGCTAATCCAAGAAGCACAATCTGAAGAAAATGATACGCTGAGAAGAATAAACCAGACTGTCGAGTTGCAGAAAACTAGAGAAGAAGTATGTTAGGTCCCTATATTACTAGTATAGTCCCTTATTGCTGTTAGTGTAACCCCCTTATTGTTATTATTGTACCCCTATAACCCCCATATTGTTATTATCGTCTTCTTAAATTATTATAGTTAGGTCAGCTAGGATTACATTGTGGCCCCATGGAATCCTATATATAGAAAGGAGGTTTTGTAATTTTAATCACCCAATAATTGTTCATTTATGTAATGTATTGGAGGTTGCCCCCTTGAAGTGGCTTATTTCTAAGGCGTTGATATCTTTTTTCTTCTATTTTTGGAGCTGGTTTCACAACAAAGCATATAACAAAACACAACAAGTGCAGAAAAATATTAATTTGTTTGATAAGAGAACCAAAGAAAATAAGTTCAACATTGGTGACAAAGTGCTGAAGTGGGACTCAAGAAGAGAAGACAAAGGAAAACATGGAAAATTTGAAAATCTATTGAAAGGTCCATACATCATCCATTCAGCAAGAGGAAACAATGCATTTTTCCTACAAGAGATGGATGGAACAGAATTGTTTTGAGGTCCTATCAATGGCAGGATGCTCAAGTATTATTTTTTTTGATAATACTCAGTTTAAAGATTTATTCATTGTATATAAAATTGTTTGAAGAAAAATATTAGAAACATAAACACAAAAACAAAACAAAAAACAAGAAAAGAGGGTAGATAAAAAGAAAGGGTAAAGCCCCATACCAAAAAAGGATATTTATGAAAGCTTACAAGTCCAAATGCCACTATTTTCGAAGAGGAAGTTTTGTTCAGTCCTATAGCCTAATCATGATTGAACAATTTTTAAATTTATGCTGGTAGGTTAGTGAATGACGATTTGCCAAACTGTTTAAACTTGGCTTATCAGCAGATTAGATTAGGA